>ML793340.1:342982-353185 GCA_009831015.1 Picea engelmannii | reverse complement strand
AAATGTTGTGTCTCTTGTGATTGTGTATTTCTCAGTGATCTTGGATTATGCTATTGTTATCTAATGAAATGAAAACATCTATAATAGTGGCTTAAACATTAACAGTATAGGCACACCAGAATGGATTTATTATTCACCGTCAACAGTAAATAAACAAACATTGTACATGCACACTAGAATGGATTTATTATTCACCATCAATAGTAAATAAGAAAAAACATTGTGTTTAAACTATGAACTTGCTCCTCAAATATTCACTCAGTCATGAAGCCGCACATGTATAAAAATTGCTCATATATGAAGTCTCACATGAAAAAAAAATAAGTAGATCACAGTCCTCATTGCAGTCAATATATAAGGGATTGCAGTCAAAATAATTATGAAAATGTAGTTAAGGAATAAATATAAATTGCGGCAATACCAATTTTGGGGTCTCTTAATGAACATTGTTAGTCATTACATTTTCTGACTCTTATCAATTCTATGTCTAACAATGGTCTGGATGTTCATTATGTAGGGAATTCTATGTATCATGCTAGGAAAAATGCCTAGAAATAAAATGGTTGTCAACACATAAAACACAACCAAACTAGAAGACATGGCGATAGTATGCCAAGAAGTCATAGAGACGAGGCGTAGAGACAGTCAATCAATCGTATAGGATAATTTCCATCAATAAAAATAAACCTAGAGTTAAGTTTTGAGAGGGATCACAATGCATATTTAAGTTTCTAGCAATCAGTAAAAACGTAGTGTTGATTTATCCAGCAAAGACACAGAGTTAAATTTAAGGTTAATCCCTCAAGGTGCGGAGAACAAGAAACAATTGCAGAGATAAACCAAAAAGGACACAAGACATCCATATGTAGAGGTTCTTGCTAGAAGGCACAATAAAACAATCAACCAAGGACAACAACAGAGGTAGATGGCTAACAGGAACATCCTTTGCTCATCATCAACACACAAAAAAGTAGGGTGTTGAGATCCATAGGTCTATTAATGCCGAAGCGACGACCGTAGATCAACCTCCTGGTCGATTGCTCAGGAGAGGAATGATGAGCTAGGGACAAAGGAAAAAATAAACCACAATCATCACAATCAATAAGCCTCGAGATGGTCAAGACATGCAGGGATCGAAGGCTATGGGAAATCAATCAACATCAAGCTAAGGCTATGATTTTAGTCATCAACTAGAATGATATGACTATCATATTCTTTACTTGATTAGGCAAACTGAACTGAAACCATAAATCATACTAGCCATCTACCACGTAGAAATAAAGGAAGCGTACCATTTCCCAATCGCCCGCTCTGAGTTGATGTCCCGCGCGCTCCATGCAACTCCCGCTTGCCGACTGATGAGACTTCACCGGTATCTCCTAGCCAACGCTAGGGGTACTCTTCTTCCCCCTTATCCCCCCGAGTCACAAAGGGGCCACGCACACTAACCAAAGAATCAACTAGCTCCTAGATCGCCTCGCAAGGCCGAGCTACCACTCCTTATTGAGATGGGTACCCCAACTCCCAGATGCTAAATCAATCAAGTAGAGATTTCTACAGCGAAATGTTACACAAATAGAAGAGATCCATCATCATTCTCCTCGCTCCATTATATAGAGTTTCAAAGTCCCTTACTTTCCCAAAATCCCATTTTATTTAATTTTTAATAATTTAATTCATAAAAATCCTCCCCGTACATGTGTCACCCATCCCCTTCAATCCTCCATAAATTAAATTAATTAATTGATTAATTACCCATATTTCCCTCACTCACCTAAAGGCACTCTTAGAATCGCTCCTAAGTGTCCCCATATCCCCTTACAAGTTTTAATGACTTTCCCCCTTATTAATTTACTAGTGGAGTTTAAATTAAAAAGTTCTTAAATGGTAGATACCTTACTAAGTTGGACTATCTTCTTTTTCCTAGTGTTTCCCCTTTCTTTTTATGTTTCCCGTTTTTTTCTAGTTTCCTAATTATTTTATATTTCCCTCTTTCTCCTTTTTAATTAAACTCAAAAAGACATGTGCAGAAACTTACCCTTTTTCCCTTTTTCCCTTTTTCCTTTTAATGAATAATTTTTTTAATTAGCATAATATAGTAAAACAATTATTTCCCCTTTCTAAGTTTTATCCCAATTTTTTTTTTTTTTTTTATAATCAATTTAATTTCTTACCCCCTTGTCACAAGATTAAAGAATATTATCATTATTATTTATCATATATATATATTTTAAAGAAATAGATAAAATTTTACCAGCAGTAAAATTTAGACCTAGAGTTTATTTTCCTAGGCTGGGCGGCATTTTATTAGGGGAAAAGTTTTAAATATTCCTTAACACATTAGTCATACTAAATCCATCTAGGTTCATCTAGTTATTAAATAACAATGCGACGTGCCCTTCAAGACGCACTAGGTGCTCCAAGGGTGCCACTCGCCTCTTTCTGTTTCTCTTACGCGATGTGCCCTTCAGTACGCACTACATGCTCCAAGGGTGCCACTTGCCTCTTTCTATTTTTCTTGCGAAACGTGCCCTTCAAGATGAATCACTTGCCTCTTGAATGACTTGGTAGACATCAAAAACCCCTGGAGTCAATACTTCGCTCGGTGATCTTGTGGGAGACTAAGGGCCTCTAAGGAATATGGCCCTTGCCTTATTGTGTTCCCCTTAGAATCATCGTGAGCGACTATCATAGTCTTCTCTCATGGCATCGTGGGTCCTCTTGAAATAGGTAATCGTTAACCTATAGTTCAAGCCACGGTGGGAGTGCTAGTAGGCTGTGGTAGGGATGTTGTCCACACCTCTCCCTCAACATCTCTGGTAGTCTTGCATGACCCCTCTACTCCACATGTGAGTCTGGTTGGCAAGCTATCGTCAACCTACATCATCAACGAGTCATGTCAGAAATATATCCATAATCATATCATCTAATCAGATGCACTAATATCACATATAAAACAATCAAACCCCAGTAGTTTAGTCCCCAACTCGATCCAGATTCTGAGGGGTTCAATCGATGCCTCAGCATCCTCGAGGTCCAAAATCCTGCACACTCAGTAAAACTGAGTCAATAGCACCTATTTATGTCAATGCAACAAAACAACATGTCATCAACCCATGATGCCTCATAATCCAAATAAAATGTTTAATAGTATAATAATCCGGATCACTTGCGATAAAGTTTCCTCAAAGAAAAAGTTCGCTCAGTGCACGCAAGAGAAGGATGTTATATACACCCCCTCTTGGTATAAACTTCGTCTCAAAGTTTCACAGTATAAGTGCCGAAATAATGTGTATCACAGTGTCATAAGCCTATCTATCAAACAAAAATGGAAACTCTCGGCACATATCATATGTGTCCTCCCAGGTCACTGAGTGTAGACTATAGCTATCCCACTGGACCTTGACCTGCTCTACTGTTTGATGTCGTAGCTATTAAATGCAATGATCCAAGATGTGGTTTGACTCAGCCATGAGCGCCCCCTCATCCGATACCTGCAAGGAACTCATGTCAATAACATGTGTAGGATCACTAATATAATGTCTCAAAACAGATATGTGAAAAACATCGTGCATATGCCTCAAGGAATCAGGCAAGGCTAGTCGATAGGTCACATGCCCCTTTCTCTCCACGATATCAAAAGGTTCCATGAACCTAGGAGAGAGTTTATCTCCCTTTCCAAAATTTATCAAACTCTTATGCGGTTTAACCTGCAATAAGACTCGATCGCCAACCTCATTATTACGGTCGACATGGTGCGCATCGACATAACTCTTCTATCGATCCTGCGTTTCTTTAATCCTTTGTCTTATGGTTTTCATTTTCTCTTCCATTTCTTGGATCACTTCTGGTCCCACCAGGACCCTATCCTCAAGCCGATCCCAACTCAAAGGCGTCTGATATGGTCACCCATAAATAAACTTGAAAGGCGCCATCTTAATGGTGCTTTGGTAACTGTTGTTATAAGCGAATTCCACCGGTGGAAGGAATTCTTCACAACACTTTTGTTGGTCCATCACGTACATGCGCAACATGTCCTCCAAGTTCTAGTTCATTCATTCAGTCTACCCGTCAGTCTTTGGGTGATATGCAGTACTGAAGTTAAATTGGGTTCCCAAGGCCTCTTGAAAACTCATCCAAAATCATCCAGTAAACATCGATCCTCGATCGGATATAATCCTATTAGGCATGCCATGCAACCTCACAATCTCACTTATGAAAACTCTAGCTATGTTAGGTGCGTGATATGTTGTATGCACAAGAATAAAGTGAGCACTCTTCATCAGAGTGTCTACTACTATGAAGATCGATTCGTGTCTCCTTGCCGTCAGTGGCAATCCAACAATAAAATCCATCGAAATAATCTCCCATTTTGATTTCGAAATAGCATGCAAATGTAGTAATCCTGCTGGATGTCTATGTTCGGCCTTTTCCTACTAACACTCTAGACATCTGGCCACATAGTTGACTATATCTTCCTTCATTCCATTCTAGAATAATAAGGGTTTAGGGTCTGCCCTCATCTTCATGACTCCTGGGTGAGCCATGTATACTACTCTATGAGCCTCCTTTAGGATCAAACTCCTCAAATTGTAATTCGGTGGTACGTAAATCCAATTTTTAAACCTCAATCCATCGTCATCAAATGTAAATCCTTCAAATATTGGTACCATCATTGTGTTTTGTCCGATAAAACCCTCGACCTCTTTGTACCAGTCATCGTCATGCTGTAAAGTTAGAATATTTTCATGTATATTAGTCTAAAGAGGCAACACCCAAAAGATGCATGGTCTCCGACTCAATGCATCTACCACTCGATTCATTGTTCCTTTTATGTAAGTAATCTCGAAGTTGTACTCGCTAAGAATTTCCTCCCCTAGCACCCCATCATCTACCTCTACAACGTCCTCTAACCATGATTACCTGCATGAATACAAGTCAACTTAATTATCAACATTACAATCAAATCATATCAGTGAAAGACGTAGTGATCCCAAGTCGCGGGTTGAACCCCTCTCTGATACCACATGTAACGACCCCATCGTTACGACTACAAGCAAAGTAGAAGTGATTTTTTTTTTCTTGATTGAAAGGAAAGATGGTGATGATAACAACAGTTTAACCACACAACTGATGACGAATGCAAGCATGTAGTCTAGGTAATAGGAAAAAATGACTCCACTCACTAGTGCAAGGGAAACTGGGAGAAACATGAGTAAAACAACTGGGAGGAACGACTACCCGCTCGACGCAAACAAGACACACCTACAAGATAACGAACAACATACCCTTCTTGACACAATGACCATAACGAACAAGACTAGAACATCAAGGAACGCAAACCCAATGCAAGAGGGCGTTCTACCCATGGGCCAAAATCATATTACAACGCTCGACAACACCCACACAAAACACATCGACTCTGACCAAGTTATCGTTCATTGCTATCCAATAGGGCATGCCATGATACCCTCATCAGGAATCATGCCGTCCCCAGGTGATAGATGCGTCCATAACTTGGCACAACATATCCTATATAGACCGAGGACTCTAGATAAATCCGACGTGCTAGGACGAAATAATGGACAAGGAGACTTCACCCACACCGCAAGCAATGAGTCTGCGAGATGCAGGATGACATCAACAAGAAAACACAAGATGTTACATGACCGCGCAACAACCCAACCCATTCATCTAGTCTGATGTGGATAATCACAATTTAATTTTATCATTAATTGCACTCTAACTTAGCAAGTGTGTATTACCTTTAGTCAAGACTCACCAATCTCATTTAATCATTAAATTCAAATTAATTTTGGCAATTCTAAATTAATCCCAACATTACAATCTTACTAGAAATTACATCATATGACAACATTAACCTTTTCAAGGCGGAATTCTACAATGAAACGATTATCAACACCTTAAATTACATACTGTTGTCTATCTATACTAATCTCACCAAATGACAACTGTCTATGAACATTAAAAAAAAAGAATCTGCTAAGAAGTGACAATGCCATTAAGCCATATACATTTAATGAGAAACTAAATCCATATACATATAATTAGGTTTACTGCCATATGGATTTAATAAGATTTACTGCCTTATGTATTAAATGAGAATTACTGCCATATGCACTTAATAAGATTTACTGCCATATGTATTAAATAAGATTTGCTACTAGGTAAAGTAAAACTCAGAGGTAAAAGTAAAACTCAAGCAAAATCCCATATCTGGCTATCTAAAAGGTGATAAGTTGTTGTGTAAAGTAACTGTGAATTACCATGACTGTAAAAATATGGCGTAATTACACAATGGCTGTCAAATAAATCAGAATGCGTGTAATTGAAAAGTCACAAGGTGATCTAAAATAAAATGCCGCTGAATATATGATACGTCTTACTCAAAAAATGCACTGTCAGTCAAATAAAACTGAATGGAGCAAACATAGAGAAGGTAAGGGCATCATAGCCAATCGTACAAGCCAACAGAGGTATGGTTTATCAGCAAATCATAGTGTCACAACAGAGTAAGGCGTTAAGGTTACAAATCACAGTCACATTAAATACCCCCCTTTTTTATTTTCACTTAACCGGGCTAAAAAAAAACACAGGCTCAAATAGATATTCTGATTTCCTCAAGGAACATCACGCTGGCAAAGAGCCTTCAACGAATTTAATAAACAAGAATATATAAATATGCATTCAACATTAATGCAGACAATGGCCATTCAATTGCAAATGCAGTCATCATTAAAGGGAAACTCATGGTCATTAAACAGTAACACGGTCAAATAATCTAACACGCCTTCAAGGATATAGGTGGAATCGCTATACAAAACACACCAGTAGGAGATTTACATTATTGTCATTAATATACAAGCAAAATCATCATGTAAACATACTAGAATCATTGTGCACAATGCACCAGAAGGAAACCACATATCGACATAATTTAAAAGGAAAATCATTGGGAATAATGCACCAGAATGGAAACTACATTGCCATCAACATTTAAAAGAAGATCACAGTGAAAAAACACACCAGAATGGACACTACATTGTCGTCATCACTTAGAATAAAATCATTGTGCCAACAACACACCTGAAGGAAATATATTCGTCTTCATAAATAAATAAGAAAAAACATTGTACAGGAACACCAAAACGGATTTATTATTTACCATCAACAATAAATAAGAAAACGATGTACATGCACACCAAAATGGATTTATTATTCACCATCAACAATAAATAAGAAAAAATGTTGTGTTTAAACTATCAACTCTCTCCTCAAATATTCGTTCATTCATGAAGTCACACATGTATAAAAATCACTCATATATGAAGTCGCACATGAAAAAAAAAAAAAGTAGATCACAGTCCTCATTGCTGTCAATATATAAGGGATCACAATCAAAATAATTATGAAAATGCAGTTAAGGAATAAATATAAATTGTGGGCATACCAATTTCGGGATATCTTAATAAACATTGTTGATAATTACATTTGTCGGTCATTATGCAGGGAATTCTGTGTATCATGCCAACAAAAATGCCTAGAAATAAAATAGTTGTCAACACATAAAACACAACCAAACGAGAAGACATGACGATAGTATGCCAATAGGTCATAGAGACGAGGCACAAAGACAATAAATCAATCGCAGAGGATAATTTCCATCAATAAAAATAAATGCAGAGTTAAGTGTTGGGAGGGATCACAACGTAGATTTAAGTTTCCAAAAATAAGTAAAAATGCAGTGTTGATTTATCCAACAAAGACGCAGAGTTAAATTCAAGGTTAAGCCCTCAAGGCGTGAAGAACAAGAAACAAGCTCAGAGATAAATCGACAAGGACATAAGACATCCATATGCAGAGGTGCTTTCTAGAAGGCACAAGACAACAATCAACCAAGGACAAAAATAGATGTAGATGGCTGACAGGAACATCCTTCACTCATTATCTATGCACAAAAAAGTAGGGCATTGATATCCATAGGTATATGAACGCTGAATCAACAACCATAGATTAGTCTCCTAGCTGACTTCTCAGGCGCCGACTCATGAGCTAGGGACGAAGGAAAAAATAAAATGTAGTCTTCACAATCAATAAACTTCAGGACGGTCAAGACATGCAAGGATCGAAAGCCATGGGAAATCAATCAACATCAATCTAAGGCTATGGGTAAATTTCATTCATCAACTAGAACACTATGACTATCATATTTTTTACTTGATTAGGCAAACAGAACTGAAAGCATAAATCATACTAACCATCTACCATTGCCCAATCGTCCGCTTTGAGTTGATGTACCGTGCGCTCCATTCAACTCTTGCTTTCCGATCGATGAGACTTCACCAGTACCTCCCAGGCAATGCTACGGGTACTCTTCTCCCCCCTTAGACCCCCAAGCTGCAAAGGGGCCACGCACACTAACCAGAGAATATCTAGCTCCCAGCTCACCTCGCAAGACCGAGCTACCACTCATCACTGAGATGGGTATCCCAACTCCCACAAGCTATGTCAGTCAAGTAGAGATTTCTCCAGCATAACGTTACACAAACAAAAGAGATCCATCATCATTATCCTCCCTCCATTATATAGAGTTTCAAAGTCCCTTACTTTTCAAAAATCCCATTTTATTTAATGTTTAATAATTTAATTCACAAAAATCCTCCCTGTACATGTGTCATCCATCCCCTTCAATCCTCCATAAATTAAATCCATTAATTAATTAATTAGCCCTATTTCCCTCACTCACCTAAAGGCACTCTTATAATTGCTCCTAGGTGTCCCCATATCCCTTTACAAGTTTTAATGACTTTCCCGATTATTAATTTACTAGTGGAGTTTAAATTAGAAAGTTCTTAAATGGTAGATAACTTACTAAGTTGCACTATTTTCTTTTTCCTAGTGTTTCCCCTTTCTTTTTATGTTTCTCGCTTTTTCCTATTTTCCTAATTATTTTAGATTTTTCTCTTTCCCCTTTTTAATTAAACTCAAAAAGGCATGTGCATAAACTTACACTTTTTCCCTTTTTCCTTTTAATGAATAATTTTTTTAATTAGCATAATATAGTAAAACAATTATTTCCCTTTTTTAAGTTTTATCTGAAAATATTTTTTTTTATAATCAATTTAATTGCTTACCCCCTTTATTGTCACAAGATTAAAGAAGATTATCATTACTATTTATTTTATTTTTATTTTTATATAGATATATATTTTTTATTTAATTTTTATTTTTAAAGAAATAGATAAAATTTTACCACTAGTAAAATTTAGACCTAGACTTTATTTTCCTAGGTTGGGAGACATTTTATTAGGGGAAAAGTTTTAAATCTTCCTTAACACGTTAGTCATCCTAAATCCATCTAGGTTCATCCAATTATTAAATAACAACATGACGTGCCCTTCAAGACACACTAGGTGCTCCAAGGGTGTCACTCACCTCTTTATGTTTCTCTTGCGAGATGTGCCCTTCAGGATGCACTACGTGATCCAAGGGTGTCACTCACCTCTTTCCATTTTTCTTACGCGACATGCCCTTCAAGATGCACCACATGCTCCAAGGGTTCCACTCACCTCTTGAATGACTTGGTAGACATAAAAAACCACTGGAGTCAATACTCTGACAAGTGATCTTGTGGGAGACTAAGGGCCTCTAAGGAATAAGGCCTCTTCCTTATTACACGCCTCTTAGAATCATTGTGAGCGATTATCATAGTCTTCCCTCACAACATCATGGGTCCTTTCAAACTAGGTAATCGTTAACCTAGAATTTGAGCCACGACGAGAGTGCTAGTAGGTTGTGGCAGGGTTGTTGTCCACACCTCTCTCTCAAAATCTATGGTAGTACTACGTGACCCCCATGTACTCCACATGTGAGTCTGGTCAGCAAGGTATCTGTAACATCCCGCTCTGGCACACTAAGAACACTTATTATTTGAGGACACTTTCTCGCAAGTGATCTGGACCCTATTTGATGTTGGACCTTTTATATTTTATTATGATGTGATTGACAGATGACATGATGTGTTACTATTTGATGTAGAAAGGTGCTATTGACTCAGTTTTATTGAGTGTGCAGGGTTTTTGACCTTGAGGATGCAGAGGCATCGGTAGAACCCCCTTGGACTCTGGACTGAGTCAGGGAGTGTGCTTTTGGGTTGATATGTTTATTATGATGTTTCATTTG
>ML793340.1:324251-336069 GCA_009831015.1 Picea engelmannii | reverse complement strand
GAATCATAAACTCAAAGGAGAACCTCAAGGTTACTAAACACCTTGGAGGTAGGATTGTGTAGAGGAGGGCACAGAGAGAAGATAGAATCACTGAGTATTCTGTGAATCTCTACTAGGTGGGCATCGAGCGTGTGCAAGGAGTGCATGAAAGAACTTTGTTTCGAGTTCAAATATAAGAGAATTGTTAAGGAGAGGGAACTTACAGAGTTATTGAATACTCAGTCAGCTCAACAAGGAGTGCTTGAGAATAACTTTCCAAGGGGGCACTTATATCCCTTCGAGGAGCGAAAGGGACAGGGATCATTGAGGTCCGAGTAGTTGAACCTCAAGGAGGAAAACAGGATTGCTGAACACTCTTGAGGAATACCCGTGCAAGAACTATACCAGGCCAAAAATCAGATGAAGTGTTGAAGAAAGTCAGTTGAAGGCCGATCAAGCACAAGGCATGTACAAAGACATGAACTGTTTCAAGTTCGTAAGATCAGGAGGAATAGTGCCTTTGCACACAAATTTCCAACAGAAATGAACATCAAGTTGAGAAAATGCGACATATGAGTCATAGACAAGCTTAGAAGAGATAGTACAAGGAGTTTGCAAGAGTGGACTTATTTCAAGTCTCGAAGCTCAGGAGGAGTGGCGTGAAGTCACACACAGAGCACAAGTGTGTGCCAGGGCCGAGGCCAAATTCTATTTCCAAATATCAGGAGAGACAATGTCTTCAGAATGTAGACGAGACCAAATTCATCGAGCTCGCAGTGGAATCAAAGGTCAAAACCTTTGAAATGTTGGAAATATTCCAAGTCAGGGAGAAATTTCAAGCTCAGGAGGAGGAGCATCGACAACCATTAGATCAACTGCAGAGGAGGAAGATCTGGAACATCAAATATACATACAGATACTCAGAGGAACAAGCATAGGGGAAACATATATGGGTCGTTAGATATGAGCACGCGGACCAATAGCCGTTGGATCCGAAGGAAGGTTCACGAGAGTTAAATCATTTTTTAGTGTACAGAAGGGTGGAATTTGTGAAGTCCCGAAGTTCTGAAGAGATCGGAACCGTCCATCATCAGGGGAAAGGTGGCAGGAGATCCACATACATCGGGGGATAAAAAGTTCAGGGAGTTGGGAGTCGAAATGATCCTAGCCATCTATCAAGAGGGAAACATGGGAGAGTTCAGCATTTCACTGAATCGTACAGGAGAGAAGTCAAAGGGTAGATTTTAAGAACTCACGAGGCCCAAACTCATGATTAGATCTAAGCCGTCAGATCGAAGAAGGAGTGTTGACCGTTGATCTGCCACATAGTAGATTTCAGGGTTTTAGGGATCAGAATACCAAGAGGAGGAGTCTTTCGAATTCGTGATAAGCGAAATCCTGAAACACCTTTTGAGTCGGCGCTTGGTTTAGTCCATCATCATAGTTGAAGGGGCCTAGCGAGAGGAGCTAGTGCTGAGAGAAATCATCGATTGGGACATTAGGGATCGAGAGTTCAAGAAGAAAAGGATTCAGGAGTGACTCGCATGCAGAAATCCAAAAATCATGAAATGCGACGTGCCTTTTAGTTAGGCCTATGGTCATGGCTGGTGATCACATGGGTGAATATTACGTCTGATGTTTGTATGCGCGAAGTTAGGTTCACATTTGGACCTGTGGATTTTCTTAGTGAAGTTTCTAGCAGGGAATCGAAAGAGCTCATCCAAGTCGTGGAAATTGAATGATCCTTAGACCGGGAGGTCAATGGACTCTGTCGAGGGAGAGGTAGGGGGTCTATTTCATGTGGTATTAGATCCATTTTATGTCTGTAGATTTCAGGAAAATTAAGGCAGTGTAAATAAAAATATAGTTCGATACCATCAAGTGGTATCAGAGCTTCTTTGTCTGTAGACTTCAGGTGAAGAAGATGGAGGAGATGGATTGACTACATCGAGTAGTACCAGGAGATGAAATTTTTCTTCCAGGCAACATGAAAAGGGAGAAATGATGACAAGAGATAATCTGATACCATCAAGTGGTATCAGAGTAAGAATTTTCATCTGTAGATTTCAGGCAGAAGAGAAGAGGAAGACAGGGTGTTGATGCTTTGTGGAAATTTGTTTGCATGTAGGCAGCAGACATTTGACAGCCAAGTGGGATGAAGCCAGAGAGGAATAACATGGCTACTAAAGGCCATGAACATGGTCCAAGAGAAGAACGCCATCATAAAAGAAAGGATGAGATAGATAGAGAGCTCAACGAGATAAGGACAGAAATGGAGAAGCTTTCAATTAAGATGCAACATTATGCAAAGGTGCATTGGGTGTATGAATGGCCCATGAAGAAGAAGGTAAAATGGCTCATTCATAAATTGTTGACCAAAAGATAGAAAAGGAAGAATGTGGCTGAAGTATGTTGAAAGACTCAGAGGTGAATAGGAGGTGGTTCATATTTGTGAGCCAGAAACTGGGAAGAGTCTCAAAAACTGCCAGGTGAGCAGTGAGGAACTTTCAGGTTGCGTAGAAGGAAATGAGAAGAGGTCAATGGTTGATCTCAAAGATTGCCAAGTGAGCAGTGAAGAAAGTTCATATTTCTAGGTGGGAAATGAGATGGGATCATTGGAGTATCTCATAGACTACATGGAGGGAAGGGCATAAATCCTAGATTGCTAGGTGGGAAAGGGAGAGGAGATGAGACTGTCTGATAGTCTCATGAAATTGGAAATGAGTTCAGATCAACAAGGAGTATTGACAGAGAGGGGATATCAGAGGAGTGTTCTGATCATTGGGGGAATTCAAACATTCCTACCAATCCTCCCAGTTGAGGTCACAACACATGTTGCAGACACCGCAACAGAAGAAGGAAAACCAACATTGACTACCATAGGGGAAGAATAAATGGAGAAAATGTTAGAATATTCCCTATCATAAGAAGAGAATTAAGTTAAAATGTTCACTCCATGGGAGAAGGAGTTGGAGATGTTGGAGGATTGGTTGAAAAATCCAGAACCAGTAGATGACTGCCATGAGTAGACAATCATGCAGATTGTGGGAGAAGGGAATTCAGAGGAATTGATTGAAAATTTCATCCAAGAGGTTGGATAGATGATGATTGCAGTACTGAGGCTTGCAGTAGAAGATGAAGCGAAATTTCAGTCTGTGGAGTAGCTGGGGAAAGTTGGAGCTGAACTAGTAGGTGAAATGACAGAAGCTAGTTTGTCAGAATAAGTGACTGAGCATAAATTCAGTCAAAAGGAGACTATAGGATTGGATTCTATAGTAGAGTGGTGACTTAGTGACACAAGGGGGGATGAAAACAACAAGGGGGACCAATATGATCCACCCATTGATAAAGAGGAGCTGTAGTAGAACATGCAGCATAAGGAGAACCAACCATGGGAGGAACTAGAAGAGATGATTGAAGAAATCAAGAGGTTGATGTTGAGTTCAACACAAGAAACTGTCAGCAGGAGGGAGATGAATAGAGGAAGACTTGCAATAGAAGCATGGATTCAACAACAACAACATCAAAAAAATGGAGCAGATGTACAACTCCAAAAGATAGTTTGGGATCCAGGTGGATTTCAACAACAGAGCTAGGAAGCTCATGAATTTTTTTCGCAGTGGTGGAGTATGATGCAGGAGCATTGCTTCACGTCTGCAACATGCCAGCTAGCCAACACATTCAATGCACATTCAATGGAGGAGAGAGGCACCAACCCTCTCACTTTCAAATTTGAAAATCTAATAACTGTTGTAAGGCCAAAGAGCCATGCAGATTCCTTTGTGCATGTAGTAGATAGAGTCTCCTTTAATGGTTGACAGGATGAGATATAGATCTAATTTAGACTAGAAATCCATTGAATGTAATTCAATGAAATTTATGAGAGTAGGTGAGATGGAGGGAAGAGCTCGAGGATCCCCTCTTTTGTAAAAAGATCTTTGTATCTATATTCATAAAAAAAAAAGGAGATAGATTAGAAAATAGATTGGAGGGAATAGGGGAGAGTCGAGACTCTGTTGCAGTTCGAGATTTTGTATAGATTGTAAACAAAGATTCAAATATTAATACAAAGAACATTTTTTCCTACATGAAATTCTTTGTGTGCTTATGTGTATTTTAAATGAATATCTTTTATGTGTTTATATGCATATGCTGTGGATGTATGTTAGATTTCATCTGCAAGGATAAATAGAATTTCCTATCTGTGGGTTTTGTTTATTTCAGTCTGGGTTCTTCGAGCATTAATGCAAGGGGTTGCATGACAGAGTGTTGAGGACTCTATGAGCTAGTCCAAAGAGTGCACATCTCAGTTCTTTGGAACTCAAGAAAGAACGTTCCAGGAGGGTGCACCAGAGGAATCATAAACCCAAAGGAGAACTCCAAGGTTACTGAACACCTTGGAGGTAGGATTGTGCAGAGGAGGGCATAGAGAGAAGACAAAATCACTAAGTATTCTATGAATCTCTTCCAGGTGGGCATCGAGCGTGTGCAAGGAGGGCATGAAACAAATCTATTTCGAGTTCAAAGATAAGATAAGTTTCAATGGGAGGACACTTATAGAGTTGCTAAATACTCTGTCAGCTCAATAAGGAGTTCTTGAGAATAATTTGCCAAGGTGGCACTTATATCCCTTCAAGGAGAGAAAGGGATAAGTATCTTTGAGGTCCGAGTAGTTGAAGCTCAAGGAGGAACATAGGGTTCTTGAACACTCAGGAGGAAGAATTGCACAAGGATTGCACCAGGCCAACACTCAGATGAAGTGTTGAAGACAACCAGTTGAAGGCTGGTCAAATACAAGGAGTGTGTAGAGACAAAAACCGTTTCAAGTTTGTAAGCTTAGGAGAAATAGTTACATTGCGCACATAGTTCCAATAGAAATGAAAAAAAGGAAGAGACACTGCGAGGTCTGCGTCACAGACAACATCAGAAGATATACCATAAGGAGTGTGCAAGAGTGGATGCATTTCAAGTCCTAAAGATTAGGAGGAGTAGCGTAAAGTCGCATACAGAGCGCAAGTGTGTTCCAGGGCCGAGGTCAAATTCCATTTCCAAAGATCAGGAGAGACAATGTCTTCAGAATGGATATGAGACAAAATTCATCGGGCTCATAGAGGAATCAAAGTTTGAAACCTTTGAAATGTTGGAAATCTTCCAAGTGAGGGAAAAATTTCAAGCTCAGGAGGAGGAGAATCGACAACCATTAGATCAACTACAGAGGGGGAAGATCTAGACCATCGAATCTACATCCAGATACTCAAAGTAACAAGTGTAGGGGAAACATATCTGGGTCGTCAAATATGAGCATGTTGATCAACAACCGTTGGATCTAGAGGAAGGTGCACGAGGGTTAAATCCTTCGATAGTGTACAAAAGAGTGGACTTTGTGAATTATTGAAGTTCCAAAGAGATCATAACCATCCATCATCAGGGGACAAGTGACAGGATATCCACATACATTAGGGGATCAGAAGTTCGGGGAGTTGGGAGTCAAAACGATCCTAGCCATCTATTTAGAGGGACACATTGCGAGAGTTCAGATTTTTGCTGACTCGCAGAGGAGAGAAGTCAAAGGGTATAGTTTAAGAACTCACGAGGCCCAAACTTTTGATTATATATGAGATGTCAGATTGAAGAAGGAGTGTGGACCATTGATCTTTTGCAGAGAAGATTTCAAAGTTTTAGGGATCAAAAGACCGAGAGGAGGAGTCTTTCGAATTCACGATATGTGAAATCCTAAAACACCTTTTGAGTCAGTTCTTGGTTTAGTCCATCATCATAGTTGAAGGGGCCTAGCGAGACGATCTAGTGATGAGAGAAATCATTGATCGAGACATCGAGGATCGTGAGTTTGAGAAGAAAAGGAGTCAGGAGTGACTCACATTCAGGAATCCAGAAATTGTGAAATACGACGTGCCTTTTAGTTAGACCTCTGGTCACGGTTAGTGATAACATGGGTGAATCTCACGTCTAATGCTTGTAAGCATGGACTGAGGTTCGCATTTGGACCTGTGGATTTGTTTAGTGAAGTTTCCAACAGGGAATCGAAAGAGCTAATCCAACTCGTGGAAATTGAACGATCCTTAGTCTGAGAGGTCAACAGACCCTTCCGAGGAAGAGGTAGGGGGTCTTGTTTACAACTCGATTATTTCTATATATAAAATGATATCTAAATCTATAATTAGAGGTAAACTATCCTAAAATGCATTAAAAATTTACTAACTAGAACACATACCAATCTGTTGTTCGGGTCATCATTTTGAATGACCTTCTTCCAACCATCACGGAAATTTTTTTCACACTCCTTAAAATCTTCTACTAACATGGTATTTAACTCAATATTTTTTTTATAAACAAATAAGCCCCAGGAATTGGATTTCTCTCGCTGACGGTTCATGCCAACATCAACACCATTAAAAATCACTTCCAAATTTTCCCTGATTGCATTCCTAGCCTCTTTTCCAACCTCTGATGTATCTCACAACTTTGAATGTGAAAAAAGTTCTTCTATTAGGTGAGGTACTAAAGGTTGTGGAGGCCTCAGAAATGTCGCATTTCGATATGCCCCTTTGCAATCATATGTCCGTCCTTTACCAATCCCATAATAATTGGATGATGGACTAGTATAATCAGGATGCATGTGAAAGAAAAACTCTGCATAAAATTTTCTTGCAAAATAGTGTGGAACCTCATCGTTCCACGAAAATTTCCATATGACGCCAAAATTTTGTTATACAGATGCCCTACAATGTTGGGGTGCTTAAAATATTGCACCTTCAACATCTTCTTCTTTGGCCCATCTTTGAAGTTGAACATCGAAATTGCATCTTCTTTTGAAACTTTATTTTTTACTGCCTCCCATTTATCAGGGCCCATCACCTTTGACTTTCGCCACCTCATTAGATCGACAAAACTTTTAGTGGTTGGCCCCATCTTTTGATATGCTTTCATAAAGGTTTGCAATGAATGAAAAACAATTTGCAATCTTTGTTTACTCTCCCGAGGGAGTTCCAAGACCACCAAATCATTTTCCAACCTCATTTTAACACTTGAGCATCGCTCAAGGGTCATTGCTTCAATAATCCCTTCCCAGGTAAGTTCATCACCAACATCTGAAGGATAGGTGGACATAGGCGTGTAATCTTCTGTTTCTTGATAACACGGCCTCCTAAATCCACCTTCACCCTCTGCACCAACATTAGAATATTCATGAAAACCACTCTCTCTTTTATTGTCGTCCCTTTCTCTAAACTCATTGTCTACACACACATTGGAAAGTAATTACAACATTTAACTTGACATAAATTCAAATACACAAAAATACAACAAAAATAAACAAAATCAAAGAAAATTACCATAAATATTCTCTTGTCCTGAGGTATTCCCTACATTCTCAGGTGTAGGAGTATCAATGTGCAACCTATCTAAGAAGGATGCATCCATAGCACTTTCTTGAGCACATTCTACAGTTGATCTATTCACAGACTCGTTTGAAAATCTCCTCTGAGGAGATTGTTGTTGGTCACTCGGAGTCTCAGTCGAAGAAGGAGTTCCTCTTCTTCCTTCTTGGGAGAGCCTAGAGAGTTTGCGAGGAATGTTTGGAGAATCTCGTGTCGACATATCTCCTCAATATCTATCCTTTGTAAATTCATGAAAAGTTAAGCACATGAAAAGTACGAGTTAATATCTCCAACATTGACCAACAAAAATTATGAAGAAAGAAAAAAAAAAAGAGACAAAATTAATAGAAATGTTCTTTATGTTAGACACAATTATATAGGGTGATGCATAACTCCACTACTCATGCCCATTTCAAATACATTTTGGTTCTTTAATATTAGCACAAATAACCTTGGTAAATCCACCAATAATACATGGGTCAACTATGGTAACGGATTAGCGGTTGTCTATATGGGAAATTAGATTTCATGCATCCAATAGGTATGGAGTACAGTCCATGAAAATAAACGATTAACTTTACACCATGTTTGGTTTGATGGAAGAAATATGCCATCTACAAAGCAATGTCACTAAGTATCAATAGGTCTATATTACACTTGGAGGGGGCATTAATAGAGGAAATGTATTATATGATTGCATGTTGTTGGAATTTTGTTTATGACAGACCTTATAAGTTGGGTTCAACAAGGGATTGTCATTGAACTTAGAGGTTTATCATTCACAATGCAGATTTTATCAATAAAAATGCAGAGATGTACCCAAGTTCAAGAAATTAAAAATGCAGAGAGAAATTAGAGTTTTAATCAATCAAGTCGTAGAGGTACTTGTTCATAAGAAGGTGCAAAGACTAAACATTCAACCATGAATCAATCAACTCAAAGATAAGTAATGGATATATAGCAGGGCAAATTCTTATCCTTCACTCATCATCCATGCAAAAAAAATAAGGGCATTTGAATCTATAGGTCTTTAAACACTGAAGTGACGACCGTCGATTCGTCTCTTGGCCGATTTCTCAGGCACAGACTGATGACTAAAGGGATAAGGGACGAAATATAAAACAACAATCTTTTCATAATAATCAATAAAACCCACACATATAAGTCATTGAAATCAAGAGTTAGGTTCGCTAAGGTAAAACAATTCAGAAAACTAGCAAGCAAGGAGATTACAAATACAAGTTAATAATATTTTAATGGTAGGAATGAAAAACTTATCTTTAAGCACAATTTATTAAATTCCCTATAGTCTAGGACCATCCTTTGAGACTTATCCTTATTTTTTATTAAGATCACTAGAGAAGAGAATACATTCTTGTTGAGACACATGATTACAACGTCTAACATGTCTTTAACCATTTACTATGTCTCACTCTTTTGAGAATATAAAAAGAAATAAAGTCTAACATTGAGTGGATAACTACCCAAAATTAACTCAATAGCATGTTCATACTCTTTGAACATGGTTGAATCCACTAAGACCACACATATATTCTTGATAACATTTGTTTAAGATTCATTAAAAGTTCCCTATGGTTGGATCCACTAAAAACACGTATTAGAACATTTCATTAAGATTCATTAAAAGTTCCCTATGGCTGGATCCACTAAGATCACATATAATGAAATGCATTAGAATCCCCCCAAAAAAGAGTTTAATCTTCATAACCTCATAAAAACACTAATAACATCAACATGTTTTAATCACGATAAGGTGAATGTAATGCCCATATCATTCTAAGAATTAATTTAATTTCATAACAATTCATTTTCTAAATGGAGATAATGATTTCACAACATATATTTATTTTCTCAACAGCAGTTTCGGTAATTTAGATTTATCACAGGGCAATAAATTTCTGGTAAAAATGAGATAAATGCATAACTTGACAAATACCTGATACTGATGCTAATTTATGCTACCTTGCTGCTTCTGCTCCTGCTGATACACAGGTTAACCCTGCCACAACAAGCAAATAACTGCCCAAAACTACTGTCCTCCCTGCCAACTAGGAAAACTACCTAGCGCCAAGATATCTACGGATATCCTGGCCCTCCGTGCCCAGAACCTTCAGCAAATCAGTGCCTCCCTTGATCGAAACCACAGTCCAGAACACTCCGTTCCTTTCTTATGGCAAGCCAACAGTTCACAGAGAATATAATAGTCCACAAGAAATATCACAGGCCCGCAGCCAAAACAATCAAGCGCAACAATTTGTTGCTCATAGCTAAACAAAAAATCTCTCTGCTTCTGGCAAATACGGTGGTCCTGAGCTCACAGCTCCGTAGCATCCATTCCCCCACCGAATTCCCTGCACATCTCCCTCTTCCCGTCCCTTATTCCTCCCTTCCGCCTCACGCAGTAACTCTACAACCAACCTCCTCCACGCGTCCTCCGACCTGCATCCCACAATAAGTTTTATTGCCTCGGGATTTATGGGCTCCCGCACCCTGCATACGCAACTCTGTGCATACATAACTCTGTTGTTATCCCCCTTTCTTACTGACTGTCTTTTAAATCGGTTTATCAGATCATTGAATGCAGTCTGCAATCAATGTTATTTTATTAACTGTAATTCTTCCCTAATTAAATCTTGCTTAATAATCTTTAATCATTTATCAGTTTAGGGGCGTTACATACACCCACCCTTCAAGAAACTTCGTCCTGAAGTTAGGGTATCAGATGGTACAAGGAAAGAGCATGGTTCATACATTCACAGCAAGGACCTGATATTATCATTAGATAAGTCAAACAATTCATACATACTAGGGTACATGTATGAGGGATGCATGTGTAGCTAGTACATGCAAATCTCATGCATGTACTAATAATCAAACTGTCATTCTTTAATAATGTATGCAAGCATTCAATCCAGTCAGAAAAGCTAGTCTTTTATAAAAGACAACAATCATTTTCTATGTGAGAAATCCTTTTATTACAACTGCCCAGTTCAATAATTTGTTTTAAACAACTGTGTCTTGATTTCATAAAAAAAATATTCGTATATACACATTTTTCTTCCATCAAATTCCACCACAGAACAGATCCCCATTTGTCTCAACTATCTACTCATCTTTCCTCCCTAACCTACTTTCGTCTCCCATCCTATCCGTCCTCTGCTAGACCATCTTGGAGCGCCAACTATATTGGCCTAACTCCAAATAGAACCCGTAAGTGGAAGTGTCGCTATCTCGACCAAGCTTCCCTAGAAGGCAACTGACAGTCCTCATCAAACGTCTTGGGGAGCGTGCACTTGCAACATCCTCCCAAGACTTCGGGTTTCGTAAGATACATGGTGGGAAACACCTCCACCCCTCCTAGCAGTACCAGGGTCAACACCCAATAATGGAACACACACGAGGGCACCGTGTTGTTGAAGGTTTTGTCATCGTTTATTCGGTTTTGGGCAACGTTAGTACCAAAATCATAGCATAATCATGTACTAGTCCACATATCATAGCAAAGCATCCAAATCAATATAATATCATAGCATTGCATCCCAACAATGCATCCCAATCAACATTATTTCCTACATATTATTCATACCATAATGTTTCTCGGTAGTGGTCCACATATCCACTTTCATCATCATTATCACTTGGCTATTTCATAGCCCATAACCTACAGATTAGTCTGCAACACAAACTCATATATTTCTATGCATTATCATCATATAATCGCATACTATCATCATTTCAATTTGGTATCCCTGTACCAATATATCGAAATTTTCCAATATGAATTAGATTTCACAATATCCCATAATTCATACTCTTTACTCACTCACAAGATTATCATTTTCCAAAACAGATTTTATCATATCCAACATCATTCTAATGGTATTTAAACATTCAACAATTTCTCTTTCTCAACATGTCGCATCATATACATCATCATCAATAGCATTTAATCATTCATAAAATTTTCACTCACATAATAGATCGCATTACATGCATCATCATTAATAACATTTAAACATTCATTACTGTTCATAAGTTTAAATTTTAAGTATACCACTTAATGGTTTCACTGTGACTAGGAAATAAAGTATATAGGCCTCAGGTAATCCTGGTCGTCTACGTCAAAAGTGGTGTTACCTACGCCCCATATTCGAGAAACTTGTTCTCGAAGTGGTCAAAATAGTGACAGATAGTCTCGCCGTAGTGTCTCGGCGTCCTCCCAAGTAGCAGATCCTGGACTATACTTGTCCCATTGGACCTTAACTTGGTCTACCAAATGGTTTCTGAGCTGTCGGACTCTACGGTCCAATATGCGTAATGGTTCGACCGTGAGGGTTCCCACGTCCGATACCTGCAATTCTTTCCAATTTAGTTTATGTGATTCATCAGCAACATAATGACGTAAAACAAATACATGAAAT
>ML793340.1:313864-324201 GCA_009831015.1 Picea engelmannii | reverse complement strand
GACGATAGGCAACGGTTCCAATTTTCTCTTGGATCCTAAATGGCCCTATAAACCGTGGTGACAACTTTGTCCCCTTCCCGAACCGTATAGTACTCTTATTTGGCCTGATACGAATAAAAACTTGGTCCCCCACCTCATAATTTTGGTCGGTCCTATGTGCATCAGCATAACTTTTCTGTCTATCTTGTGCTTCCTTAAGTCTCTGCCTGATCTGAATCACCTGTTCTTCCATTTCCTGAATCAGTTCTGGACCAACTGTTACTTGGTCTTCTAACCTATCCCAACTCAATGGTGTTCTGCACGGTCTTCCGTACAAAGCTTCGTATGGAGGCAATCCGATGGAACTATGATGACTATTATTGTAGGCAAACTCCACTAAAGGTAGGTACTTCTCCCACTAGGTTTGATTATCCATTACGTACATCCTAAGCATGTCTTCCATGACTTGATTTACTCTTTCAGTTTGCCCATCTGTTTCAGGATGATAAGCTATGCTTAAGTTCAATTGAGTCCCCAATGCTGACTGTAAACTTGTCCAAAACCTATATGTGAATCTAGAGTCCCTATCTGAAATAATCTTCTTGG
The DNA here is from genome assembly GCA_009831015.1 of Picea engelmannii. Taxonomy (NCBI): domain Eukaryota; kingdom Viridiplantae; phylum Streptophyta; class Pinopsida; order Pinales; family Pinaceae; genus Picea; species Picea engelmannii. Next base: position 323,616 of record ML793340.1, on the reverse strand, counting down.
GTATCCCGTGCAAACATACAACTTCACTTATGAACACTCGTGCCACATCTGCAACATCATAGGTGTCTCTAACTGGAATGAAATGAGCACTCTTGGTTAACTTATCCACTATCACAAGAATGGCATTGTGTCTATGAGATGTGAGCGGAAATCCTACAACAAAATCCATTGAGATAACTTCCCACTTGGACATAGGGACATCATGTGGTTGTAGGAGGCCTGCTGGGTGACGGTGCTCAGCCTTCACTTGTTGACACTCAAGGCATCTGGCGACGAAATGGAATACATCGCGCTTCATGCCTGCCCAAAAGAAGAGTTTCCTCATCTCCGCATACATCTTCTTCACACCTGGATGTGCACAATAAAGTGATTTATGGGATTCCTTCAGTATGAGGCTTCGAATATCCCCATTCTCTGGGATGTACATCCTTCCTCGATATCTCAACAATCCGTCTGTTTCTAGGTTATATCCTTCATACTTTGGGTCTATCTGCCTCCCTCTCTAGAGGTTTGAAGTAACCTTTAAATACCAACTGTCTCCCAGTAATTGTGTCAACACCTGTTCCCTCAGACTGACCTTTAAGGTTACCAAAGAGAAGATATGTGGTCTCCTACTCAAGGCATCCATGACCACATTCTCCTTTCCCTTTATATATGATATACCAAAATCATACTCACCCATAAACTCACTCCATCGCCTTTGCCTGGCATTCAGATCTCTTTGAGTGAAGAGGTGTTTTAAGCTCTGATGGTCTGTCTTGAGTTCAAAATTTCTCCCCACAAGATAGTGCCTCCAAAGTTTCAGAGCTAGCATTACAGCTGCCAACTCTAAATCATGAGTCGCGTATAACTCTTCGTGCTTCTTCAGCTTTCTTGACGCATAGGCTATCACTCCTCCATCCTGCATCAATACGGCCCCCAACCCTTGTTTCGAGGCATCTGTGCAGACCATGAAGTCCTTTTCCATATCTGGAACTCGTAGAACTTGCGCACTAGTTAGTAACCTCTTAATCTCAATGAATGCGCTAGAACATTCTTCTGTCCATTCATACTTGACCCCCTTGCGTTGCAAGGTGGTGATAGGTTTCGCTATTTTTGAGAATCCTTCCACAAATCTCTGGTAATAACCCGCTAGCCCCATGAAGCTTCTCACTTCATGTGCATTCTTCGGCACTGGCCATTCCAGAATGGCCTTTACCTTTTCTGGGTCCACCGAGATTCCTTCACCTGAAATGATATGCCCTAAATAGTGGATTTCCTTCTGGAAGAAGGAACACTTCGACAGCTTCCCATACAATTTGTTCTCTCTAAGGCAAGATAACACCATTCGTAAGTGTTCCACGTGTTCTTTTTCATTCTTGGAATATATGAGTATGTCATCAAGAAAAACCTGTACAAATCGATCTAAGTCCTTTCGGAATACGCCGTTCATGAGACTCATGAATACTACTGGCACATTGGTCAATCCGAAAGGTACCACAACAAACTCGTAATGTCCAAACCGAGTTCGAAAGGCAGTTTTCTGGATATCACCTTCCTTAATCCTTAACTGATGATACCCAGATCGCAAATTGATCTTTGAGAATACCGCTGCTCCTTTCATCTGATCGAAGAGATCATCTATTCGTGGCATTGGGTACCTATTCTTCACCGTAGCACAGTTCAAATCCCTGTAGTCTATACACAATCGTAAGGATCCATCCTTCTTTCTTACAAAAATTACCGGTGCACCCCAAGGTGAGACACTGGGCCTTACTAGTCCTAAGTCTAGTAACTCCTTCAGCTGCATTTTCAATTCACAAAGTTCTGGCGCTATCATGCGATACAGAGTCTTGGATATTGGTTCTGCACTAGGTTTCAGCTCAATGGTAAAATCAAGTTCCCTCTCAGGAGGTAATCCTGGTAATTCGGCTGGAAAAACATCCTGAAATTCTGACAATACTGGGTACTGATCCAATGAGGGTCCCTTCCTTTCTTTCACTGCTTCCACTACATAAAGTTGACACCCTTGTCTCAAGCATCGCTTGACCTTCATAGTTGATATAAAGCGTAATGACACTTTTCTCTGTACACCCTAAATCTCTATCAATTTTCCTTCATCATTGACACATAGCACCGTCTTTGCGAAACAGTCTATCAAAGCTCGATGAGCTGCTAACCAAGCCATCCCAATGATTAAGTCATATGCCCCAAGAGCAGTGACATATATCTTCAACTTGGTAGTGCACACTCCTAGATCTACTATACAATTATCGACACTAGGTCCTACAACTTGTTTCTTTCCCGAAGCCATCTCGACTTGCTTAAAGTCATCATGCTCATAGGCTGCTAGCCCTCTCTTTTCTAATGAAGATGGTGAAATGAAACTATTTGTCGCACCAGAATCAAACAAAATATTAACAGTAACATAATTAAGCTTACCTGACGACTCCACTACGGTGGATTGATGTTCAGCCTGGCGTTTATCAACCGCTGCGTAAATGTGGTGGCTGCTACTTGCTTTCCCCATCGATGCCTTTCCTTCATTATGTACGAACCCTGGTTGAAAATCTGGGCAGTCACGCTGGTAATGGGGTCCCCCGCACCCCCAACAGGTGACACCAAGTGGAACCAGTGCATTGCTACGTGTTTTTCCATGAAATGAGTTCCTTCCCCTGGAACCTCTGCCTCTACTAGTTGCTCCCCGAGATGGTCGTGGACCCGTCTTCATCGTTGGCGATGAACGAGATGCTGCACTAGCTGCCATTGAAACTCCTGCAGCTACTGTCCTTGGCACGTCTCTGTTACTATAAGGTGGTGGCCTTGAGCCCCCTCCCCTAGAAAATGTCCTCGGAGTCTTTCCTACGAATCCAGTGCGATGCGGAAATGTCGATCTTGTACCCCCTGTTAGGTTTATGTGTTCTTCTGCATAACGCGCACTCTCTACTGCCTCCGCCACAGAAGACAGTTTCCACATTCGCACCATAGCTCTTATCTTCAGGTTCAATCCATAAACGAAGAGATCTTCTTGTCATTGGTCAGTGTCCAAGTACGAAACGTATTTAACCAGTTCCATAAACCTGATCTCGTATTCTTCCACAGTTCTGTTCCCTTGTATTAAGGCATGAAATGCCCCTACATGTTGTTCCTCATAGTATGCTGGTAGATACTTCCTTTGGAACCTTTCCTCGAAAAGTTCCCAAGATGCCGTGTCTAGGGTAAGGTGCAGTTGTCTTTCCAGGTTACCCCACCAGTTCAAGGCACTATCCCTTAACTGAAAAATTGCAATCTTTGCCTTTGAATTGGACGGATAGTCCCTTAAGGCAAAACACCTGGTCATGCCTTCCAACCATGATTCCACACGTTCACTGGCGCGACCCTTGGCAAACTCTGGAAGTTTGATTTTCTGCAATTCTCGTGTGATGTCTTCAGGTGGAAGTCCTCCCCCTGAACTTCTTGATGCTTCTGGATTACCCCTTCCAGACGGTGGGTGTTCCCCTTCATTCCCTGCTGGTTGGCACCCCTTTAGAGTCTCGTTAATAGATTCTAACGAGCGTAGTATGAGAGCTAGTTCGGGCGATGGTGGTGGTGGTGCTGGTGGTGTCGGCGGCATTGGTGGTCGTGGGGTTGATGGCGCTCGTGACGACGCTCCCCTACCACGACCCCTTCGAGTCCTGGCCATTTAGTAGGACTTAACCTGCATCACCCAAGTTATCAGGTTGAGTTCCAGGACATTCCAAATTGGTGCTATAAACTTAGAAACAGGGTTAGGTGTAAGTTTTCTTTACTTGTCTGTAAATAGACATTACACCATTAGGGGAATTGGCTCAGTTTTGGGTTAGGATTAAGCATCTAAGCTTGGTCAACATCAAAATTTAAGGTAGGCTAACCTTACACTTTAATAACATAGTTGAATTAAAACCATTATTTACATTAACTTAATCCATTTTAACTTTATACTAACTCATCCCTATATATATAATTTATTTATGTTAAATAATTTAATATATTTTATAATATTTCTTACAATTTACAAATAAAATAAATCAAGTAAACGAGCACCCAAGGATTCGGGCATGCATAAGCTCCATGTGCTCGTCATGGCCTCTGCACCTACCGTGACTTATCCTCGACCCTATTTTGGAGTTCGGAGTTTCATACTTTTCGCTATCACGATCCCCTTACCTCTCCAATCCCCGATTCACGATGGCTCCAATTCTATGGGCTAGCCCCCACTGGCTTCACCTTGGTTTATATGACCACGCTCACAAGACCGTGGTCTTAGTCACCTTATCGGGATTTCGGCGTTTGCGGCGTCAATGCGCGCAAGTCCTCAAGATTCTCGATTTCCCGATATGCCGATACCCGATACGCCTTTTCCTTGTGTATTATCCCTTTTCGGTTGTGCCGAGATCCATATGTCCTGTGCCTATATGACCGTAGTCCTATTCCCTTCGGAATTTCGGCGTTTTCAACACCCTGACACCTCCATCCACAAGATCCGTGATCCTTGATACGATTAAGTCTTAATTAAACGTTCCTTAATTAGTTCATTTAATGAGGGTTAAGAGTTATGTTAATTACGTTGGGTTTTCAGGGTTCGTGGTTTCGTAGCGCATGGGCTCCATGTCCATGAAACTCGCGATATCCCGATATGCGATGAAGTCTGCCACCTGTCTTATGTTGACCCTACTGTGGGCCCCCCTGTCCCTTGACTCATCGGGAAATTGCGTTTCGCGATTCTGCAAGGTATAACACTCTCGCTCCTGGGACCTCTGATATCCCGATTCCTGATGGTACGTGTGGGCCCTATCGAGTATCGCAAAATCGCGATTTCCAACACACAATTTGAATGTATGAAAAACCCTGAAATCTCGATGCTTTCAGATCCACCGACACATGTCCCTCCAATCGAACGGCTCCGACTGTGTCGGGAAATCGCAACTCGCGATTTCATTATGTATGAGTTTCACAACTCCAGAAACTCTGATATGTTGAACCCCGATTCCTCGGGATCCTCTGACATGCGTCCACGAGATGAACGACTCAAATCTCATCGAGAAATCATGGATCGCGATTTCCTATTGCACCATTTCTTTACCCTCGAAAACTCCGATATCCCGATCTGCAACTTTCGCCCGATCCCTGACATCTGTCCCATGTGTTGGACGACTTAGATCTCGTCGGGATTTTCAACCAATTTTTTTTTTTGATCTCTCATCCACGGAAACGCCGATTTCCCGATGCACCAACACCGATGGCACTGATCACCGCCAGGTGTCCTCCCCAATGGATAGTCCAGATCCCATCGGGAAATCGCGTATCGCGATTTCAACATGCTCGAGTCTCTTGTCCTTGGAAACTCCGATACGCTGATCCCCGACCTTGTCTAGATTGCTGACACCTGTCTACCAAACGAATGGTTCAGATCTTGTCGGGAAATCGCGTTTCGCGATTCCGTGTGACATGATTTTTGTGTGCCCAAATACTCCGATTCCCGATTCCCGACTCTTTCCCAGGTTCTGACACGCGTCCGAGATGATGGACGGTCCTTATCGCCTCTCGCTGTTTCAGGGTTTCGAACTTCGCGGTTTCGAAATGCAAAAGTTTCATGTTCACGAAATCCCCAAAACGTCGATTCCCAATTTTCCGATGGGTTATTGATGGTTGACACCTGTCCCACAGATGGACGGCTTTGATTGTATCGGGATTTTTCCCATGGATTTCCCGACTCTTCCCGATGATGGACACCTATCCTTTACTCTGACTCTAGGGATCCCACCTTGCTTACGTCACCTTCGGGATATCGCCGATCGCGAATCCCGGTGATGCAGTTTCCTTATCTTCGAAAACCCCGATTTCCCGATCCCTGACTTTACAGGATCTCCTAACACGCGTCCGGCACAATGGACGGTCACGATCTGATCGGGAAATCACATATCGCGATTTCAACCTACACAAGTCTTACGTCTCCGGAATCCCCAATACGCCGATGAACAAAACTCCGACAACGCCCGATCCTTTGCCACCTGTCCTTGAAGATGGACGGTCTTGATTGATTCTCGGGCTTTTGGGACCTTCAAGGTCCCAGTTCTCATGACCTCGAGAACTCTGATTTCCCGATGGCCAATATCCCGACTCTCACGCGATCTCTGCCACGTGTCCTCCCCAATGGACGGTCCAGATCGCTTCTCGCGGTTTTGGGATTTCGATACCAATGTTCCTATGTCTACGAGATTCCCGATCCCTGACTTTCTCCGGATCTGCGACACGCGTCCCTCAAATGGAACGGCTCCGATCGTATCGGGAAATCGCGGATCGCGATTTCATTGCGCAAGAGTTTCATGACTCCAGAAACCCCGATATGTCGATCTCCGACTCTGCGAGATCTACTGACACGCGTCCTGTCGAGATCAACGGCTAGGATCCGTTCTCGGGATTTTGCAAAACCTCGATGACTCCTCCTACGCACGCTAGGGCTTAAACCTTGTGCAACTTGTCTAAATCTAACGGCTAATGGGATTTCGCCCGAGATCTGACGTCACATATCTGTTCTCCCATGTAATAGATAGTTCCCTTTGGGATAATGATCAATTGCAGGAAACTCCATGTAGTGTACAAATTTCTTTCTCGGCACGGTTGAGTTTTATATGGGTCTATAGTTCTTTGAAGTTTTTACATTATTACAATCATCGAGGCTAACATAGGCAACTAGTTTACACTGTTCCTGTGCGATACAAGTCTGCTAAATTTCCCTTGACATATTTTTTTTTTGTTCCAGGTATCTATTCTACATGAAACTTCATTAACAACATAGCTCAATAAAATTAAGTTATGACTTCTCTTTTCCATGCTCAATAGCTTGGATACCATACTGTATCATGTATTAGTCACATTTAGTCCGCTGAATGTGTATCTCTTACAGGTTAAGCGTGGCTAGAGTTAACACTCCAGGTTTCGGCCCTTAGGCCCCAGATTTTGAACTAAGACGCTCTGATACCATATGTAATGCCCATATCATTCTAAGCATTAATTTAATTTCATAACAATTCATTTTTTAAATGGAGATAACGATTTCACAACATATATTTATTTTCTCAACAGCAGTTTCAATAATTTAGATTTATCACAGGGTAATAACTTTCTGGTAAAAATGAGATAAATGCATAACTTGACAAATACCTGATACTGATGCTAATTTCTACTGCCTTGCTACTTCTGCTCCTGCTGATACACATGTGAACCTTTCCACAACAAGCAAATAACTGCCCAAAACTACTGTCCTCCCTGCCAACTGGGAAAACTACCTAGCTCTAGGATATCTACGGATATCCTGGACCTCCGTGCCCAAAACCTTCAGCAACTCGGTGCCTCCCTTGATCAAAACCACAGTCCAGAACACTCTGTTCCTTGCTTATGGCAAGCCAACATTCCACAGAGAATATAACAGTCCATAGGAAATATCACAGGCCCGCAGCCAAAACAATCAAGCGCAACAATTCGCTGCTCATAGCTAAACGCAGAATCTCTCTGCTTCTGGCAAATACGGTGGTCCTGAGCTCATAGCCCCGCAACATCCATTTCCCTGCCGAATGCCCTGCACATCCCCCTCTTCCCGTCCCTTATTCCTCCCTGCCGCCTCACGCAGTAACTCTACCACCAACCTCCTCCACGTGTCCTCCCACCTACGTCCCACAATAAGTTTTATTGCCTCGGGATTTATGGGCTCCCGCACCCTGCATACGTAACTCTGTTGTTATCCCCCTTTCTTACTGACTGTCTTTTAAATCGGTTTATCAGATCATTGAATGCAGTCTTCAATCAATGTTATTTTATTAACTATAATTCTTTCCTAATTAAATCTTGCTTAATAATCTTTAATCATTTATCAGTTTAGGGGCGTTACAATGAAGGTCTTGCATGAACATGGATTATATGCCATTGATAAACTTCCCATTAGCATTGTTTATGTCATTGAGTTTTTATCCTACTTCATTTATCGTCATGTTACATGGGATGGGTATGAGGGTTGTTCATATTCCTAATATAAATTAAGATGAGGTGAAGCAAATGTAATATTTGTGAGGTTTAGTTGGAGTTAGAAATCTAGATAAAATATAGTCCTATATGGTGGAAATTCACATTGATTGAGAGAAATCATGACAATAATTTCAAATGTAAGTGCATCATAACCTATTGTAAACATAGTAATGTGAGTTTTAATGGGATATATATTTTGAAGAATATGCAATTGAGTGAGTCTTAATTGTCACAAAAGTTATGGTGGTCATGAAGCCTATTTCTACAAATAGTAATGTGAATTTTAATGGCATATATAATTTGAAGAAAATTGAATTGAGTGAGTCTTAATTGTCACAAAATTAATGGTTCCAAATGGCAATGTCTACAATGATGCTACTGGAGTAGTTTAGGTGATATTTTTACATTACTTTTGTGATCTATAAAATGCTTTTCTAGGATGTATTCTTTTGAAATTCGATCATTCAATATATTTTCCATATTTTCAAACATGCATAGTTTATATATATATATATAAGAGAACAATATATATTGATTAATTTTAATAAAATAACTTTGAACTAATCACATAGAGAATACAAAAACATTACAATTTGCATTGTAAATAATGTCATGAAATAAGTTGTTGGAAAACTTTAAAATTTTTTCAAAGCACTAAAAATATGATGGTCACAATGTTTGTTACAAAAAAAGTTAGATTTTTTGAAAACTAATTTGCAACATGCCTAGGTCGCAAGTATTGCCATACTTGTGGTCTCAACATTGATCATGGATCAAATCAATAATGTGGTTGCAAATTCCATTCTTATTTGATTGACATGTAATTTTTAAATTGTCTTCCTATTTTATTTTTAAATACACACACACACACACACACACACACACACACACACACACACACACATTTATATTTCAAGAAATAGAATAACAAATTTATATTTGCAAGAAATATAATTTATTAAAAAGATTAAGATGATGTTCATTAGATAATATTTGAATATAACCGAAAGAACAAAAAATATTTCTATGCATAAATTTATTTGAATTAAACCACTTAATAAATTATGTGGTCAAACAATAAACCAAAACTATTACCAGACAATAAAATATTGTCTTTAAATCTAAACTAGACCAAAACAAATGTCCACATACCAAATCTAAAATCTAAATACTATTTAAAAAATTTAAAATAAACATAAATATAAAGAGAAATATTTATTCTACCTGTAGAAAATTGTATAACACATTTATGCACCGAATTTTAGAACACTTTTATAATCAGAATGTACAAATATTAACAAATGTACAAATATTAACAAATTTGAAATAAACATAAAGATTTCTTCTACCTATACCAAACTATATAACATATTTATGCACATAATTTTACCCAATCATAAATCTGGTTAAGTGAATACATATTTCCTCAAATGTGTGGAAAGTTGTACTTTCATCTTTTCAATTGGTGGGAAATTTGTTGATATTGAAAGTGGGAAAACGTGACAAAGTGAAAATAGGTTCGGGCCCTTGGGTTGGAAAAAAATGTAGGCATAGGATATCTAACCAATTCATACATGAGTTACATATAAAAGGATATTATATGTTATGAAAGGTTATGAATGGGGCCATGGAAACTATATGGCACCAATATTGGTTTTCCTAAAGGGACTTAAGCATTGGGGAAGAAAAACAGAGAATGGTAGAGATACACATATTATCTAAAATTTAGAAAC
>ML793340.1:285126-300957 GCA_009831015.1 Picea engelmannii | reverse complement strand
GAGCAGACCCTGGAATAAAAATAACAAATTAAACAAAAACCCACCTAAGTAATAGTTGGTCTTCATGAAATTCTTGGGGCGATAACGAGGGTAAGTGTTAAAGGAAACATGAGAGTTTTAAAACTTGCAAAGAAGAAATTGATTCCTGACCGGTGGGAGAATGACATCACCTTCGTAGTGTAACATAAAGAAAATTTCAAAAAAAAAAAAAAAAACTAAGACCTTTATCCTCTCATTATCCATGTCTACTTTATTAAACTATCCTCCATCACCTTAATTTTCTAGTATCCATCTCCCTTTTTCATGTCCAGTTCACATTACTAAATCACCATCCCTTACCTTAATTCCTCATTATTCTTTTTATGTAATACATTTACTTTTCCCATATACATGTTTGTCATCACCTTAATCTCTCATTATCCTATATATTTATTAATGGTGAATTTAAATGATGGATAATGATAATTTACTATGATGAATGCATGCTTATAAATAGGAAAAAAAAAGAAAATATATATCCATATATTATAAACAAATTGTTGTGTATTCCTTAATCTTAAATTTATAGAATAACGAAAATGATAAATGGACTCTCTTTCCGTAATTTATTAATCCCTACCACCTCTACCATTAATAAAAGTTACGCATATAAAAATAAAAGGGAATTATTAATGAGCGCACTTACTCTTTGAGTTTAAAAAAAAAAAAANTAAAGAGGATTTAGGGTTTGAGACTGGATAAAATAAAGGGAGAGGGGGAAAGAAGAGGACTTTTTGATCTATTGGTATTGTTATGTTGCCAGACTAGAGACTAGACTGATTTCTTGTAGGAGTTGGGGATTCTCAGCTGACTTGAGTGGTAGCTCTGCCTTGGTGGCGAGCTGAGAAGCTAGGCTATTGTCTGGGTTGTGTGTGGCCCCTTTGCAGCTCGGGGGGCTAAGGGGGAAGGAGAGTACCCCTAGAATTTGGCTGGGAGGTATCGGTGAATCCTCTACGGTCGACGAGCAGGAGCAGGAGCAGCAGGAGCACCAAAATCATTTGCTGCAAACGTTAAGGACACATGTATGTAAATCTCTGGGCGTTTCTGTCTTGCTACACGTGTTTATAAACTGTATTTTTAATGGCTACTGTGCAATTTGTAGTTTCAGTGGTTATGGTGTGAATTGTGTCTAAAATATGTAGTTTTAATGGTTAGTGGGGTAAACTGGTATCTTTAATGGTTATCTCGCTCTTCCCCTTTTTTTATCTCCATATTTAGTACAGATAGGGGTTTCTGGTAAGTTGGCTTGGGTTTATGGTTGTTGCCTTCGGGTCCCTAGGCGTTGATTGGGCATTTTTTCCATTCCGTGGGCGTTTTTCTTCCTACTATGGGAAAATCATTGGTGGGAATTGGTTTATGGGTGTTTATATATATATGGCAGTTTGTTCAGTGGGTTTCCTTTTGCTTTACCTGGGCATTCTTACTTACACCATGGTGGCTCCTTTCGGTGGGTTTTCTTTTTTCCTTTACATTGGCGTGCGTTTCGAGTGGGTTCTCCTTTACATTGGGTGTTTTCACCTGTACAATGGGCGTTTAGTTATGGGCTGGGCGTCCCCATTCGCAGCCGGGTATTATTTATGGTGTTTTACCCTGCACAAAATGCCTGTTCGTTTCTTGGTGGTGACATCGCTGATATTTGGGGTTTTACCTCTCTGCTTGTGTAATTTAATCCCTTGCGAACTGGAGGAGGTTGCTCCACACTGTTCGATCTTTAAGCCTATGTCTTGTTGTGGGTTGTGGCGTTGAATATTCGTGTGGTTGTGGAGTAGAGCTATCTCGCGCTAGTGTGTTTGTTGTTGGTTGCAGAGTAGTGTTAGCTTACGACTGTGTGTTGCTGTTGGTTGTGGCGTTGAATATTCGTGGGGGGCGTAGGCACCATGTTAAAACAAAATCCAGTCATTCCAGAAAGCGATGGTTATTTCCTTGTGCTTGTTTTGCCATCAGTGAATTGAAAACTTGCACCGAAGGCCACAATGGCAACGGCGGGAAGGTTGACAAAATGGACTTCGACACGACTTTGCAGAGGGCATCGATCACAGAATCTGCTTATTTCAAATAAAGCTTGAAATATGATAAGCCAGATGCGTTAGTGTGATGGTACGACTCACATATCGCCGATCATTCTCGTTTGATTTAAACAGTTATGTATAATCTTAAATCTCTTTTTAATAATAAATATATTTTTAGGCTATGTATACTTTTAAATTTCTTCTTAATAATGAATATATTTTTATTTATTTTTATTTAGTTATTATAATACTTTTTGAATTTATAGATATTTATTATTTTATTAATATTAGATTTATTCCATTATTTTATTTTAATTTATATAAAATGTTTTATTGGTAAACATACTACTGGATAGGATATCGTGTACAAACAACGAAATCTTCAAATAACGCAAAATATAGAAATCAAAGCATAATTGCCATGCATGCCATCGAATGCATAACAAGACAAGAGGGCGCGTTCGTGCATCGAACCTATAACCAAAGACAAGAATGCACTGACAAAGAGTGCGCGTACAAACAACAAGATCCAGAGATCAAGATCTAGAAATGAAGGAACTTCCATGTGCTCATTCGTTCCATGCGTGTTTATATATTTTCATAAATGAGTTCGTACGATGTTATACTTCCAGAAAATGATTTTTGGTTATTTCAAAAAATGAGTTTCATATTTTATAATTTTGGGTTCATAATTAGAGGGCGCTTAAAGGAATGCCTTATTGTAGTTGTCTCTGGTTGCAAATCTTAATTTCTGGAAAGTTCTGATCCCTTTTCCCAAATCGTGACAGTTATATTCACCTTTTCAAAACCTAAACTGTAATATAACCTGCCATACAAATTGCCATGTGAATGTTGTTTAGGGAAAACGTGGCAGTAATGTGGCCGTTGTTATTTCATTGGGCAATTATAAAATCCAGGCATACGTGCAAACCAAATTTAATTACTGTGACTTCTTGATTTAATGGGAACCCTAACCTGCAAAATAACATGCCTGATTAATTGTCGTGTTAGTATTGTTTAGGGTTAACCTGGCGGTAGTGTGTCCTATTCTTATTTGTACTGGCAATTATAAAATGCAACTTAAGTGCTATGGAAAACGCAACATTAAATTTGCTGAGGGAAATTTGGGCGGTAATGCGGCTTGTCCTTAGTTTTATTGGCCTTAAAACATTGTCATGTTTAATTATTAGCTTTTAATTTTTTTATTTATACAGACGCGGCTTCTAAAATTTGGTAATTTAAAACCTTGTCACAATAATTAGCGCGATGATTTCAATAGGACCTTTTTAAACTGTGATGTTTATGGTTGTGTTTAATTAAGATATTATACATCCTAATTATAGTGTTATGATTTCATTAGATCCTTTTTAAAACGGTGATGTTTATTGTTGTGTTAATTTAGGATATTAATTAAAATATGTTGTTATTTTGATATTGTCCCTTAAAATGTTTTCATTTTAGATATTAGCATTTTTAGATTTACATATATGTGCCTTTAAAAACATTGGTATTTAAAACAGTGTAACATTAAATAGTGTTATTGTTATGGTCATTTTTAACTATAAGGATTATTGTTATGGTTAATATGATGTCGAATCGAATATTTAATATTTGTTAAATTGCAATGATTATAGGCGTTAATGGAAATATTAATATTGTTTACATTGAAATGCTAATGATGAAGCTTGACTGCAATATTAATATTTGCTTAATTACAATGGTAATTCTTGTTTAAATTGGAATAATATTATTTGTTGTTAAGTTGCAATGTTGATGATAATGGTTGAATCGCAATGTTATTATTTGTTTAATTGAATATTAGGATGATGTTTAAATTGAAAAGTTATTATTCGTTTAAAGTGAAGTGTTAATGATAAGGTCTAAATGCAATGCAAAAAATTGTTAGGTTATTCCAATGTATGGTAATAATTTAGAAGGAAATGCAAGATAATATGGAGATTGTAAATGTTCGAGGGTTTACCATTATGGTATTGATATCGTTGCTCAATTATGGCGATTAGAAAAAATGCAATGCGCTTGTGATTACTGCTTGTCCCTGAACTAGCGCAAAATGACCTTATAACTAAATAATGGGGGTTGATATTATTGCCTCTTACCTTATGATAAAGTCTTCGTCGGTTAATGATAATTAATGGAGCAATTGGTCTTGATTGATGTCTTCGGGTCTCAATAGTGGTTGGTCGATTTTGAGTCCTCCTGACTTGTGTCTCCCGTAGAGGTCATGATTGTCCCTGATTTTGTAGTACTTGGTGGTATTGTATTGCATAGTCTGTTCGTGTCGGGCGGGATATAGACACCTCTTGTAGCTTAGTATTTATGTTTGTGTGTAAATCCGGTGGAAGGAATCCAGTTTCGTATCAAGAGTCTCGGGCTGTTTAAAGGCACAGTTCCACTCTTGCGACACACTCTGAGCCGTATCAGTAGTCTCGGGCTGTTTAAAGGCACAGTTTCCACTACTGCAACTCCCTAAAAGATTTATTAGTTTCTTCCTGAGCAGTGAGCCAGGAGCCTGTCTAATCATCTTTCAGGAAGACATAAGACTAAAATCCCTGCTTTTCTATGCAGAAATGGTAAACTCTATTGTTGGATTCTTCCATTCTGTGATGGTACTGTACTTAACACCTGGTGTCTTTTTCTGCTTACAGCTGCTAGTTGCACGCCTTATGTCCAGGGGCGTTTATTTCTTGTTGTCACTATGATTGTCGGGTCATCTTGATTGTGTTCATCTTACTTGCGTCTTGTTGGTTCGAGTGGTGACGTAGAGTCAAGGGGGTTGTTTCTTCTACACGCGCGCACACACTTTAAACAAACAAACAAAAAAAATTGCACCTGTTTTCAGAGTAGTTGTCGTAACCAGGAGGGGTGTTACATGGGGGTCGCCATATAAATTAAAATTAAAATAAAAAAATAAAAAATTACAAATGACATTATATATTACAATTAAAATTAAAAATTAAAAGCATGACATATAAATTAAATTAAAAAATTAAAAATTATAGTTAATGTAAAAATTATAAATAAAAATTAAATTTACAGGTTTTGGGCTTACTTGAAGCTCGGCCCGTCCAACCGCCCACCAACACAACAAAACGACCACTCGAATGATGCCCGCACCCACGAAAATGACGTCCATGCCAACACCACTCACAATCACTCACTATCACAATCGGGAAGAGCTAAGAAAAACATTACATTTGTGATGTGCGGTTAATATATAAACAAATTTTCAGCTGAAAGACATTTTTGGTGGAAAAAATAGTTTGATCGAAAGTATAGTTCATCCGAAAGAATAGTTTGGACAAAATATTCTTTTGATCGAAAGAAGTTTTCGGCCTGAAAATATTTCAACCAAAAACATATTGTCGGAAGGAAAAAATATGTACGACTAAATTTCTACATGAAAATCAAGGGCATTGTCACTGTACCATTCGATTTGACGTTCCAGGGTTCAACCTAAAATTAGTTCGGCCAAAAAAAGTATCTTTTGGCCAAAAAATAATATTATTTGGGTCGAAACAATTTTTTTCGGAATTTTGGATATTAGATTGTCACGAAAGTGTTACCCACCTCAGTGAATTTACCCAGTTGTCAGTAAGATGAGTGATGCAGGGGTGAACACTCTATTTCATAAGGATACGTGAAATATGGTCATAGGTGTGATGGTATTAATGAAAGGAGTTTGGGTTGGAATGTTGGAGATATTACACACTGACCTATAATGTTTTTCCTAAGTTTGATAGTCCAATGTTGAGAACAATTCCTTACATTATAATATTCTCTCTAGAGAATATTCCCCTACAAAATAGGACGTTCCTGTTCAGTTCAAAGTCATTTACACTTAGTTATACTAATGGAAGTTAATCATGCATGGAAACCTTGGTTTTATCACCAACAATTGCATGTGTCTCTCTCACTTCCACACATGTGTCTCATTTAACTATGATTTCATGGATCAATTAACTAGGACTAGGTGGCAAGTCACTCCAGTGTTTGTTAGTGAGTGTCTAGATCTTTCTAGATCACTACTATGACACATTATTTAGTCATGTAGCCTATATCTATTGTAAATTATTCACTCTTGGATTGTGGAATACGATTAATGCAAATTTTTTGTTCTCACTCTCTCGTTTGTCTCTTCTCTCATTTTTATACAAAATGTGTATTTCATTTTATAGATAGATCTTATCTCTACAGGTTCATTCACATTTACATGGTATTAGAGCCGACGGATTTCTAGGAAAAAAGAGACACCAAACTCTTTTTGCAGGTACTTAAGATTGAAAAACACAGAGAAGATGGATTATTCGTCGGCAATACTTCTCATGCCTCATAAATATTTGGAGTGCAAGGAAAAAATTATGCTTCATCTCAGATTTAGAGGTTTGTATCAAATAACTATGGCAATGGAAGTATATATTGATTCCACCAATGAGAAAAACAACTTTCTCAATAGACAAGATATGTTCATAGGATGTATGTGTTTATCTATTTCTCCTTGAATTTTCCACCAAGTATATGACGAATCACTAGACTCAAATCCAAATGAATTATGGAGCAGATTTTAGGTTCTATTTGGGAATAAGGAATATTTCATGCAGGAGATTGGAAAGATAGATCCAAAAGAAAAACTATCAGAATATCAAGCCTCCTATTCTAAAGACTCTTCTACACAAGTATCTCCACAAATTCTTGTTCCATTAACTGCAAATGATGTCTACTCCATTTTGTATTTGTTTTTTGAATTTCATACAGAATATATCATTCATTAATATCAATATTCAAATGCATAAAAATTTTCATGCGTCATGCATGCATCTCAGGAGCAACATGCATGCACCATGCATGTGTCTCGAGAGACAAAAAGGGGGCCATGACATCAGATTCAATTATGATATTTTATGATAATAATTTTCATAAAAAAATTGGATATTTGAATTCCTCTCGGAAAAATATCCAGTTTCAAAAAGTAAATTGTCCGAAATGGATTTCGGGAAGTGAAGTTATGATCATTTTAAAATCAACAAAATTTCAGCGTTTTTCGGAAAACGACTGCATGGTTTTCAATGTTTCATCCAAAATTTATTTAGATATTCTTCATTAAAATAAGAGAATGTGGATATGTGTGGACATATCATTGTTTCATATACTTCATCATATCCATACAAACCTCTACATCTTCAACAAAATATTCAACAAGCACAAACTTGCATGCTTGCGAGGTCTTCATGGAGTGAAGGACATAATTTATTAGCAACCACTTTTTGTTCATTCTCATTTTTTTTATGCATTGTACCATGAGGGGGGGGGGGGTTCCCATGATTTTTTCCCTCTTTCCTCATTTTTTCAATGTCTCATTCTTATATGCATTGTACAATGGGTACCTAAAATGGCCTTGGTTGTCGGGACCCATTCATCATGTACACCCTAGTAGTGTTCAGGAGGGGAGTTGGAGATATTACACACTCACCTGGAATTATTTTCCTAAGTTTTATAGTCCAATATTGAGAACCATTTCTTAGATGAGAATATTATCTCTAGAGAATATTCCCTTACAAAATAGGGTGTTCATCTTCAGTTCAAAGCAAGTTACACTCAATTGGAATAGTGGAAGTCACTCATGCATGGAAAGCTTGGTTTTATTACCAGCAGTTACATGTGTCTAATTTAACTTATGATTACATGGATCAATTAAATAGGACTAGGTGGCAGTTCACTCCAGTGTTTGTTAGTGAGTGTCTAAATCTCTCTAGATCACTACTATGATGCATTAGCTACTCATGTAGCCTATATTTATTGGAAATTATTCACTCTTTGAGTGTGGAATACGGTTAATGCAAATTCTTTGTTCTCACTCTCTCATTTCTCTCTTCTCTCATTTTTCTACAAACTGTGTATGTCATTTGCTAGCTAGATATTATCTGTGCAGGTTCATTCACATTTACATGGAACCCTTTACAAGTTATTAGGTAATTTCGACTTGACTAGATGAAACAACAACATTGCTCCTAAATATTACTCAACTTGGAATCGAATTGATTCGACTCATGCTAAATCTATTCAACCTAAATCGACAAGACCCCCCGACCATGTTATGGCATGAGAGGATGAGACATATTGGAGAAAAAGGACTTGGAGCTATGCATAACAAAAGTATGTTCAAATATTTCCCTGAATGTAATTTAGAAGTTGAATTTTTTGAACATTGTATATATGGAAAACTCAGTCGGTTGCGGTTCCCATCTAGAGAGGCAAGGGAACAGGGGATTCTAGAACTGATTCATAGTGATGTGCTTGGCCCTGTTTTAGTGCCTTCACTTGGTGGATCCCTATATTATGTCTCCTTCATAGTTGTTTTTTTGAAGAATAAATGGATATATTTCCTAAGGAAGAAAACATAGGTTTTCGGAAAATTCAAAAAGTTTAAATCTCTTGTAAAAAACCTGACATATACGAATATTAAGGTGTTGAGAACTAACAATGATGGTGAATTATGTGGAAAGGAATTTGACGAGTTTTGAAAGAAGTTTCACATATCATGCCAAAATACCACACCATGTACCACACAACAAAATGAAGTTGTTGAGACAATGAACAAAACATTTATGGACAAGGAAAGAAGCATGCTCAGTGGTGTTGGGCTCACATAATAATTTTGGGAAGAGGCAGTTGAGACTGCAAAATATTTAGTGAATATGTCTCCTTGATCAGTGTTGGTGGAAACAAATCCACATAATTTATGGTATGGTAAGAAGCCTTTAGTTTCACATCTCAAATTATTTGTCTATGATGCATTTGGGCACGTTCCCAAATAAAAGAGAAGCAAACTGGACAAAAAGGAAGTCAAGTGTATTTTCATTGGATACAAAGGAGGAATGAAATGATATAATATATGGGATCCTACATCAAGGAAAATAGTGTAAAACCGAGATGTGGTCTTCAGAGAATTCATAAGGAAGTATGATTGTGAAGTGATGGTTCAAATATATAATAATCTAGATAAGGTGTTGTTTCAACTGAGGAATGAAGAAGTTGATTCATATGAGTCGACTGAATCAGATGAAGAGGTGGAACAACTAACCCCAGTTGTAAGGAAGTTAGAATGAGTAAGAAAACCAATCGAAAAGTATAGTCTGCTCAACTTTCGTTTTGAATTTATGTTAATTTCCAATAACTAAGATCCCAAGTAAATCGAGGAGGAAGTCGACTCAACATAGGGAAAACTTTGGAAGGACGCCATGGTTGAATAAATGAAATCCTTGTATAAAAAATAGGACATGAGATTTAGTTGAATTATCGAATGGAAGAATAAACGTTGGTAGAAAGTGGCTATTCAAGAATAAAATCAGCGTCACAGTTCAAGTCGAGAAATTCAAAGCTCGACTGGTCGTGAAAGGATATTCCCAACTCGAAGGAGTTGACATCGGTGAGATTTTTTCCCCTAATGAAAAATTAACTTCCATTAGAGTAATAATGCCTCTAGTTGCAACATTTCACCTGTAAATAGAAAAAATGGACGTAAATAGAATGTTTCTACATGGGGACCTGGAAGAAGAAATATACATGAAACAACCTAAAGGGTTTATTGTAAGGGGTAAGAAAATTTTGGTGTACAAATTGAAAATATCCCTTTATGGTCTAAAGCAATCATCGAGGATGTGCTACCAAAATTTCAACACATACATACTTAGTTTGGGATTTGTGAGAAGCAAATATAATCACTGCATATATTCTAAAGAAGAAGGAGGGAATTTCATATATGTATCACTGTATGTTGAGGACATTTTGTTGATTGAAAAAACATGAACAAAATAAAAGAAGTGAAGAAACAAGAATCCTCCAAGTTCGACATGAAGGATCTTGGTGCAATGAACTTCATTCTAGGAATGGAGAACAAGAGAGATCAAGCAACTAGAAAGTTGTGGTTGAACCAGAATAAGTATATTGAAACAATCTTGAAATGTTTCAACATGCAGGATTGTAAATCTATGAAGGTTTTGATTCCTGTGGGAGAAAGACTAACTACTGGATAGTTCCCAAGGACAAAAGAGGAAATAGAGGACATGCAACTTGTTCCCTATGCAAGTATTGTTGTTAATCTAATGTATGCAATGGTATTCACTTAACCAGACATTTCTCATGTAGTGGGAGTGTTGAGTAGATACATGTCGACACCTAGAAATGAGGACCTAGAGGATCTAGAGGATACATGTAGATACATGTCGATACCCAAAGGACGTGTAATAGTTTTTGGGTTCCTTTCTTTAGTATTTTTCCTACGGTAAATCTTATAAATAATACATGTTGTAATGTTGTTAAAGATAATCTAAAAAGAATTCATTTTAGAGGTTGTTGGTCATGTAGATGTAAGATGAATTGGCTACAAGGTTGTTCTTATGTAAAGCAATAAGGTATGTTGTTGATTGTGTCTTAGGTGTAGACCAAGATTAGCCATGTAACCTTTTACACTGAAGGAATAAGACAACAAGAGAGAAAAATTCTCAAGGAATGCTAGTTTTCTCATTAGTCATATAAAATTTAAGAGATTTTTTCTTCATTATATCCCTTTCCTATAATTTTCCATTTCCAAAACAAAAGATTCATTAGTTGTATTACTAAAAAATATACATATAGTTCCTATAAAAAGTCACAAAATTTACATGTGTTAATACAATTTTTCCATAATTTCATAAACTATAAAAAAGTTTAAACCAAGGTTCATGAATATAAGAATTATAATTTCCATGATGGGACTCAATAATCTACCAAGCTCCTTCATACAGCTCCAATCCTTCTTTGAAAAGTCTATCTCGTTTTGTATTTTTGTCCATGTATACATGTGCGAAACATAGGTGAGTGAAATATGTTTGAAAATTCATGATGACATGAAACAATGGTTGAAGCATAATATTTCTCAAGGTGGAGTCTCCTTTCATCCATTGAATGACTAAAAGTGAGTCTCCCATAACTTGAGTTGCGTAAAACCTTTTTCTAGTACTAGAATGAGGACCAATTTAAGAGCCAAATGTTCACTTAAATTGTTTGTGGCATCTCCAACTCTTGCCATGAATGGGATGGTATGATTTTGGTAGAGGAAGATAATTCACCTAGCCCCACCTTTGTATGGAATGCCTTGAGATAGTCTTTCAAGGAAAGCCTAAGGAATTTCTTCATTTATATAGCCTGCCAAAAATCGATTATGAGACGACAACGAGGAGAATTGACGATAATCACTTACAATGTTGAGGATTTGAGTAGCCCATTTTAGAGGCAAAGCATCCATACCGTCAAAAAATTTAAAGGGTTTTTTACTGACTGGATTCCCCAAGCATAAGTGAACCAGAGAGATTTTCACCTCTTTGTGTCCTATTTTGTCACCATTTTTGAGTGTTTTTTCAATTTTGTTCCCTTCCCATGTGTTGTGAAGTCCTATTAATCCTTCAATTCCATTCTATAATTGTTTCAAGTAGGGGAAGGATACGATGACATGGATTTTGGTAGATCCAAGAGGATCTTGGTGGCCACCCACCTATTCCAACTAGCTCAAAATAACTCGTTGACAATTTACTATTGTTAGCCGTTTTTTGGATCCTAAACTTCTGGGGCCATTTTGAGGCCCTAAACGACGTTTGTTTTTGGATTTGGGGGCTAGGAGAATTGCAATGGCGCTTTCCTAGGCTAGTCAAAAATCATTCTTCTCGGTTTGACCTTTCCAATGGTGTATCGATCTCCCCAAACAGAGATCGTATGTAAAAGTTATGCCCTCGGTATGTTAACGTATAAACTACCCCCATCGAGGCCCGCAAACCTTTTGGATTTTCATCTTCTAGGGTTATGGTTTTCGATTTTCCTTATGTTAAAAATGTATTTGGAGTCTCATTGTAGCAACTATCTTATGAATGTGCGTAGTCGTCACATCTCTTTTCAGAGATAATCTTCCACCATTTCTTTATACATTTCTTTCATTAATAGAAATCATGCATTATTGCATTTCTCTGTTTCTGACAATATTAATGTGTATTTCATTGTAATATATGTACTTTCATTTTATTCTAAAAAATAATTTGGATTAGTGGTATCAGAGTAGGCTTCTCTTGATCGTTTTTCAGTGCATGTCCTCGACGAGGTCCAAGTATAGAAAGTTGGGTCTCGAACTTGTCTCTCTTGAGGACAATCATTGTCACAGACCCAAGAAACCCTCCATGGAGAAAGAAAAGAAAAATGACGAAGCAAAATATTCTATCAATATGTTTCTTGAACAAGCTCTCACGGGATAGAGGGACGAAATAATGGAGAATTTTTCCCACATCCTTCAACACCTATCAATAGCATCAGGCGCATCTTCATCAAGCGACCACTTTGGAAGCACCTCTCCTTTCAAGGTACAGGTTAATTTTTATATTCTCATATTTGAAATTCAGATAGATGTGGATTCCCTAGACAAATGGTTAAATCTACTAGAAGGTTATTTCTCTTTTCACAATTTTTCCAATAGGGAAAATATCACCTTCAAACTCCTTAAGGCTCTCCCCCATGTCAAACATTGGTGGGAAACTTACTAGAAGAAAAGTTCCACAGAGGAGTCTAGAATATATGGGGCCGAGTCCACTTTGGATTTTTGTGTGGATGCGATCAAGGAACAATATTACCCTTTTGGAAACTATGGAGATAGGTACATGAGATGGACCACGCTGCGTCAAGAGAGGGGCCAAGTAGTGTGGGAGTTCACCAACAACTTCCATACCTTGTGGACAATGTTGGGTATGAAAGACTCCGAGCGAAATCTCATTCTAAAATACCGCGGGTCTCTGCATAGATACATCCAAACTGAAATGTATTTTTTGGACATCTCATCACTAGGTGTTTCTTATCAATATGTTGTTAAAATTGAGCATAAATTTAAGCATAAAACAAGCGGGAGTTGAGGTCTGCAAATCCACAACAACCAAAGTATGGTAAAAATATCCCTAATAACCAACCTTTAGAAAACTAGTCCAAGCCACAAGAAAAGAAGGGTAACGAAAAGACAAAATAGGACACTAGAAAATTGTGTGATTTCCACAAAATTCTTGGGTACAACACCGATGAATGTTGCTCAAAACAATAATTGGTGGCCAATATCAAAGACAAGGAGCCAAACCCTGATTCAGAATCCGATTTAGAAAATATTGGTAGAGGACAGACCATCGACGCAGACCCCACTGCTATTATCGCAACCACAACAATTCAACCAAAATAACCAACAGATCCTGAAGAGGGGGAGCTCCTTTTTCATTCACAGATGTGGGTGGAGGGGACCCCGCTTCATTTTATTTTTTATAGCAGAACCTAGAAGAACCTTATCATAGCATAGGTCGTCAAATAGTTTGGATTTTTGACAACACCACACCTGCAACCATACAACATTGGGTCACTTCACCAGGGACCTAATATTTTTGTCAACCAATAGTGTCGATTTTCATATGGCATCCTTCCCTTCAAGGATGACGTATTATGTGATGTTTCCCCGTTGTATGTCTATGATGTTCTCTTGGGCCAGCCATATATGTGGAAGTTCCATGCTATCTATGAGTCTCAACCCCATAGTGTCATTATTACTCGGGGGGTGATCTCTACAAGAAACCAGAGGTAGTTTCGACTACTGTCCCACCTAAACAATGCCGCAAGGTAGTATCTCATACTACAAAATTCAACTTCTTCATAGTCTATTCAAAAGGTGAACAAAAGAACACCGCAACCACTGTAGCCTCAGTGCAAGCACGTTCTGTCCAACAAAAGGAGGTCGACAAGATTGAATCAAAGCACAAAATTCCTTCTACAAAAAATGATCTCAGGTAGCCCGACTGGTTAAAAATGTCCAAACCCACCAGTAACAGGTTCATGACACTCTTCAACAAGCTAAGGAGTGTGAATTCTCCAACAAGGGAAGTGGCTCACCAAGGTTTAGATTGAACAAACGCTTTCCCCTCTCCCCTAGGAACTCAACACAATGGAGACCATTCCTTCCTAAGGAGGGAGGATTATTCGAGGAGGATCTCGGTGGCGACCCACCTATTCCAACTAACTCAAAATAGTTCATTGGAAATTTACTATTGTTAGCAGTTTTTCGGTTCCTAAACTTTTAGGGTCATTTTGAGGCCATAAACAACGTTATTTGGGGATTTGAGGCCGAGGTGACTGTTAAGGGCACTTGCTTGAGCTAGTAGAAAATAATTCTTCTCAGTTAGACCTTTCCAATGGTGTATTGAGCACCCCAAACAGAGATCGTATGCAAAATTTACGCCCCTGGAAAGTTGACATATCAACTACCCCCATGAGGGCCCACAAACATTTAGGATTTTCATCTTCCGGGGTTAGGGTTTTGGATTTTCCTTATGTTAAAAAGGCCTTTGGAGCTTCATTGTAACAATTATATTCTTGTGAATGCCAGTAGCTGTCACATCTATTCTCAAAGATAAGTTGTCACCATTCTAGCGAGTCTTTCACTCTTTATTTTTACAGTCTTTATACATTTCTTTCATTAATAGAAATCATGTATTACTGTATTTCTCTATTTCTAGCAATAATTATGTGTATTTCATTGTAATATCTCAACTTTCATTTCGTTCTAAAAAATAATGTGGATCATTGGTTTCAAGGTCTGCTTCTCAAAGACAACGTCTACCTACACCTTCAAATTTTATTTTTTTCATAATATACTATGTGAGAGCTCTATTGTTGAGGAGAAGCAACATAAATCATTTTTATTTGGCAAGCATTTAAACTTCAATATGGATTCCCACCTTCAAAGAGGTGGGTTATTAATTCTTTTTTATTCCAATCCCTTGTATCCAACTTTTGTTTCATAAATCCGAGAGGGATTCAAAGACTAGGTAAGTGCATCTTCCATATAATTCATGTCAATACGACATTTCCTAATACTACCAGTGTAGGCATTCAAAACATATGCAAATTCTTCCCTAATGTCCAATTTCCTCACCCAATCCATGGTTTGTAATGATTATTCATCCATGGTTCACTTGCTATATGTCATAGAGATGCAGGAGCATCGAGAGCATGGCTATGGGTATGTCAAAAAACAATGATGAGGATGATGATGATGTTGATGCAAGGGAAGTAAAGGTACATGTATGAAGACATGTGATAGAGAATGGTCGATGAACTATGTACTAGAAAAGGTTTCTTAGGGAATCGGTGGATACAATGGCTAACAACCCATGTACTCAAGTGGATGGTAATATTTTTATATGGACTTCGACAATGTTTATGTTTGCAAGTACATGAGAACAAATATAAGAGAATACAAAGAAAATGAAGATGAGATGAGTTCAAGGGACCAAGTGAAAAAGAGGCATAATGGGATAACAATTGTCTGTTAAGGAAGAAGTATGATATAATCCTTACTTGTGATCATGAATAACTAAATCAATTGTATGATTCTTTGTAATAAGGTACACTAATTATAGAAGTCTACCTAAGTTTGAGAGATGAGGGGGAATGGGAGGAGTTAGGGATGGATTTTTCTTGAGAGATTCAAGGAGATGAGTTGAGATATTCATGGAGATATTAGAGGAAGTTGTTGAGATAGTTATGGAGATGATTTGAACAAACCATTTAATTATGTATTAATTGTTATGGTCACCTATAATTATATAAGAGACAATATATAAGACACAATTTGTACAATAAACTACACTCTAATGATTGATTAATAAAATTGAGAGGATATTTCTCTATCTCCCTTAGTTTGGGAGCATATTTCCAT
>ML793340.1:265493-285026 GCA_009831015.1 Picea engelmannii | reverse complement strand
TTCAGTTCAAAGTCATTTACACTTAGTTATACTAATGGAAGTTAATCATGCATGGAAACCTTGGTTTTATCACCAACAATTGCATGTGTCTCTCTCACTTCCACACATGTGTCTCATTTAACTATGATTTCATGGATCAATTAACTAGGACTAGGTGGCAAGTCACTCCAGTGTTTGTTAGTGAGTGTCTAGATCTTTCTAGATCACTACTATGACACATTATTTAGTCATGTAGCCTATATCTATTGTAAATTATTCACTCTTGGATTGTGGAATACGATTAATGCAAATTTTTTGTTCTCACTCTCTCGTTTGTCTCTTCTCTCATTTTTATACAAAATGTGTATTTCATTTTATAGATAGATCTTATCTCTACAGGTTCATTCACATTTACATGGTATTAGAGCCGACGGATTTCTAGGAAAAAAGAGACACCAAACTCTTTTTGCAGGTACTTAAGATTGAAAAACACAGAGAAGATGGATTATTCGTCGGCAATACTTCTCATGCCTCATAAATATTTGGAGTGCAAGGAAAAAATTATGCTTCATCTCAGATTTAGAGGTTTGTATCAAATAACTATGGCAATGGAAGTATATATTGATTCCACCAATGAGAAAAACAACTTTCTCAATAGACAAGATATGTTCATAGGATGTATGTGTTTATCTATTTCTCCTTGAATTTTCCACCAAGTATATGACGAATCACTAGACTCAAATCCAAATGAATTATGGAGCAGATTTTAGGTTCTATTTGGGAATAAGGAATATTTCATGCAGGAGATTGGAAAGATAGATCCAAAAGAAAAACTATCAGAATATCAAGCCTCCTATTCTAAAGACTCTTCTACACAAGTATCTCCACAAATTCTTGTTCCATTAACTGCAAATGATGTCTACTCCATTTTGTATTTGTTTTTTGAATTTCATACAGAATATATCATTCATTAATATCAATATTCAAATGCATAAAAATTTTCATGCGTCATGCATGCATCTCAGGAGCAACATGCATGCACCATGCATGTGTCTCGAGAGACAAAAAGGGGGCCATGACATCAGATTCAATTATGATATTTTATGATAATAATTTTCATAAAAAAATTGGATATTTGAATTCCTCTCGGAAAAATATCCAGTTTCAAAAAGTAAATTGTCCGAAATGGATTTCGGGAAGTGAAGTTATGATCATTTTAAAATCAACAAAATTTCAGCGTTTTTCGGAAAACGACTGCATGGTTTTCAATGTTTCATCCAAAATTTATTTAGATATTCTTCATTAAAATAAGAGAATGTGGATATGTGTGGACATATCATTGTTTCATATACTTCATCATATCCATACAAACCTCTACATCTTCAACAAAATATTCAACAAGCACAAACTTGCATGCTTGCGAGGTCTTCATGGAGTGAAGGACATAATTTATTAGCAACCACTTTTTGTTCATTCTCATTTTTTTTATGCATTGTACCATGAGGGGGGGGGGGGTTCCCATGATTTTTTCCCTCTTTCCTCATTTTTTCAATGTCTCATTCTTATATGCATTGTACAATGGGTACCTAAAATGGCCTTGGTTGTCGGGACCCATTCATCATGTACACCCTAGTAGTGTTCAGGAGGGGAGTTGGAGATATTACACACTCACCTGGAATTATTTTCCTAAGTTTTATAGTCCAATATTGAGAACCATTTCTTAGATGAGAATATTATCTCTAGAGAATATTCCCTTACAAAATAGGGTGTTCATCTTCAGTTCAAAGCAAGTTACACTCAATTGGAATAGTGGAAGTCACTCATGCATGGAAAGCTTGGTTTTATTACCAGCAGTTACATGTGTCTAATTTAACTTATGATTACATGGATCAATTAAATAGGACTAGGTGGCAGTTCACTCCAGTGTTTGTTAGTGAGTGTCTAAATCTCTCTAGATCACTACTATGATGCATTAGCTACTCATGTAGCCTATATTTATTGGAAATTATTCACTCTTTGAGTGTGGAATACGGTTAATGCAAATTCTTTGTTCTCACTCTCTCATTTCTCTCTTCTCTCATTTTTCTACAAACTGTGTATGTCATTTGCTAGCTAGATATTATCTGTGCAGGTTCATTCACATTTACATGGAACCCTTTACAAGTTATTAGGTAATTTCGACTTGACTAGATGAAACAACAACATTGCTCCTAAATATTACTCAACTTGGAATCGAATTGATTCGACTCATGCTAAATCTATTCAACCTAAATCGACAAGACCCCCCGACCATGTTATGGCATGAGAGGATGAGACATATTGGAGAAAAAGGACTTGGAGCTATGCATAACAAAAGTATGTTCAAATATTTCCCTGAATGTAATTTAGAAGTTGAATTTTTTGAACATTGTATATATGGAAAACTCAGTCGGTTGCGGTTCCCATCTAGAGAGGCAAGGGAACAGGGGATTCTAGAACTGATTCATAGTGATGTGCTTGGCCCTGTTTTAGTGCCTTCACTTGGTGGATCCCTATATTATGTCTCCTTCATAGTTGTTTTTTTGAAGAATAAATGGATATATTTCCTAAGGAAGAAAACATAGGTTTTCGGAAAATTCAAAAAGTTTAAATCTCTTGTAAAAAACCTGACATATACGAATATTAAGGTGTTGAGAACTAACAATGATGGTGAATTATGTGGAAAGGAATTTGACGAGTTTTGAAAGAAGTTTCACATATCATGCCAAAATACCACACCATGTACCACACAACAAAATGAAGTTGTTGAGACAATGAACAAAACATTTATGGACAAGGAAAGAAGCATGCTCAGTGGTGTTGGGCTCACATAATAATTTTGGGAAGAGGCAGTTGAGACTGCAAAATATTTAGTGAATATGTCTCCTTGATCAGTGTTGGTGGAAACAAATCCACATAATTTATGGTATGGTAAGAAGCCTTTAGTTTCACATCTCAAATTATTTGTCTATGATGCATTTGGGCACGTTCCCAAATAAAAGAGAAGCAAACTGGACAAAAAGGAAGTCAAGTGTATTTTCATTGGATACAAAGGAGGAATGAAATGATATAATATATGGGATCCTACATCAAGGAAAATAGTGTAAAACCGAGATGTGGTCTTCAGAGAATTCATAAGGAAGTATGATTGTGAAGTGATGGTTCAAATATATAATAATCTAGATAAGGTGTTGTTTCAACTGAGGAATGAAGAAGTTGATTCATATGAGTCGACTGAATCAGATGAAGAGGTGGAACAACTAACCCCAGTTGTAAGGAAGTTAGAATGAGTAAGAAAACCAATCGAAAAGTATAGTCTGCTCAACTTTCGTTTTGAATTTATGTTAATTTCCAATAACTAAGATCCCAAGTAAATCGAGGAGGAAGTCGACTCAACATAGGGAAAACTTTGGAAGGACGCCATGGTTGAATAAATGAAATCCTTGTATAAAAAATAGGACATGAGATTTAGTTGAATTATCGAATGGAAGAATAAACGTTGGTAGAAAGTGGCTATTCAAGAATAAAATCAGCGTCACAGTTCAAGTCGAGAAATTCAAAGCTCGACTGGTCGTGAAAGGATATTCCCAACTCGAAGGAGTTGACATCGGTGAGATTTTTTCCCCTAATGAAAAATTAACTTCCATTAGAGTAATAATGCCTCTAGTTGCAACATTTCACCTGTAAATAGAAAAAATGGACGTAAATAGAATGTTTCTACATGGGGACCTGGAAGAAGAAATATACATGAAACAACCTAAAGGGTTTATTGTAAGGGGTAAGAAAATTTTGGTGTACAAATTGAAAATATCCCTTTATGGTCTAAAGCAATCATCGAGGATGTGCTACCAAAATTTCAACACATACATACTTAGTTTGGGATTTGTGAGAAGCAAATATAATCACTGCATATATTCTAAAGAAGAAGGAGGGAATTTCATATATGTATCACTGTATGTTGAGGACATTTTGTTGATTGAAAAAACATGAACAAAATAAAAGAAGTGAAGAAACAAGAATCCTCCAAGTTCGACATGAAGGATCTTGGTGCAATGAACTTCATTCTAGGAATGGAGAACAAGAGAGATCAAGCAACTAGAAAGTTGTGGTTGAACCAGAATAAGTATATTGAAACAATCTTGAAATGTTTCAACATGCAGGATTGTAAATCTATGAAGGTTTTGATTCCTGTGGGAGAAAGACTAACTACTGGATAGTTCCCAAGGACAAAAGAGGAAATAGAGGACATGCAACTTGTTCCCTATGCAAGTATTGTTGTTAATCTAATGTATGCAATGGTATTCACTTAACCAGACATTTCTCATGTAGTGGGAGTGTTGAGTAGATACATGTCGACACCTAGAAATGAGGACCTAGAGGATCTAGAGGATACATGTAGATACATGTCGATACCCAAAGGACGTGTAATAGTTTTTGGGTTCCTTTCTTTAGTATTTTTCCTACGGTAAATCTTATAAATAATACATGTTGTAATGTTGTTAAAGATAATCTAAAAAGAATTCATTTTAGAGGTTGTTGGTCATGTAGATGTAAGATGAATTGGCTACAAGGTTGTTCTTATGTAAAGCAATAAGGTATGTTGTTGATTGTGTCTTAGGTGTAGACCAAGATTAGCCATGTAACCTTTTACACTGAAGGAATAAGACAACAAGAGAGAAAAATTCTCAAGGAATGCTAGTTTTCTCATTAGTCATATAAAATTTAAGAGATTTTTTCTTCATTATATCCCTTTCCTATAATTTTCCATTTCCAAAACAAAAGATTCATTAGTTGTATTACTAAAAAATATACATATAGTTCCTATAAAAAGTCACAAAATTTACATGTGTTAATACAATTTTTCCATAATTTCATAAACTATAAAAAAGTTTAAACCAAGGTTCATGAATATAAGAATTATAATTTCCATGATGGGACTCAATAATCTACCAAGCTCCTTCATACAGCTCCAATCCTTCTTTGAAAAGTCTATCTCGTTTTGTATTTTTGTCCATGTATACATGTGCGAAACATAGGTGAGTGAAATATGTTTGAAAATTCATGATGACATGAAACAATGGTTGAAGCATAATATTTCTCAAGGTGGAGTCTCCTTTCATCCATTGAATGACTAAAAGTGAGTCTCCCATAACTTGAGTTGCGTAAAACCTTTTTCTAGTACTAGAATGAGGACCAATTTAAGAGCCAAATGTTCACTTAAATTGTTTGTGGCATCTCCAACTCTTGCCATGAATGGGATGGTATGATTTTGGTAGAGGAAGATAATTCACCTAGCCCCACCTTTGTATGGAATGCCTTGAGATAGTCTTTCAAGGAAAGCCTAAGGAATTTCTTCATTTATATAGCCTGCCAAAAATCGATTATGAGACGACAACGAGGAGAATTGACGATAATCACTTACAATGTTGAGGATTTGAGTAGCCCATTTTAGAGGCAAAGCATCCATACCGTCAAAAAATTTAAAGGGTTTTTTACTGACTGGATTCCCCAAGCATAAGTGAACCAGAGAGATTTTCACCTCTTTGTGTCCTATTTTGTCACCATTTTTGAGTGTTTTTTCAATTTTGTTCCCTTCCCATGTGTTGTGAAGTCCTATTAATCCTTCAATTCCATTCTATAATTGTTTCAAGTAGGGGAAGGATACGATGACATGGATTTTGGTAGATCCAAGAGGATCTTGGTGGCCACCCACCTATTCCAACTAGCTCAAAATAACTCGTTGACAATTTACTATTGTTAGCCGTTTTTTGGATCCTAAACTTCTGGGGCCATTTTGAGGCCCTAAACGACGTTTGTTTTTGGATTTGGGGGCTAGGAGAATTGCAATGGCGCTTTCCTAGGCTAGTCAAAAATCATTCTTCTCGGTTTGACCTTTCCAATGGTGTATCGATCTCCCCAAACAGAGATCGTATGTAAAAGTTATGCCCTCGGTATGTTAACGTATAAACTACCCCCATCGAGGCCCGCAAACCTTTTGGATTTTCATCTTCTAGGGTTATGGTTTTCGATTTTCCTTATGTTAAAAATGTATTTGGAGTCTCATTGTAGCAACTATCTTATGAATGTGCGTAGTCGTCACATCTCTTTTCAGAGATAATCTTCCACCATTTCTTTATACATTTCTTTCATTAATAGAAATCATGCATTATTGCATTTCTCTGTTTCTGACAATATTAATGTGTATTTCATTGTAATATATGTACTTTCATTTTATTCTAAAAAATAATTTGGATTAGTGGTATCAGAGTAGGCTTCTCTTGATCGTTTTTCAGTGCATGTCCTCGACGAGGTCCAAGTATAGAAAGTTGGGTCTCGAACTTGTCTCTCTTGAGGACAATCATTGTCACAGACCCAAGAAACCCTCCATGGAGAAAGAAAAGAAAAATGACGAAGCAAAATATTCTATCAATATGTTTCTTGAACAAGCTCTCACGGGATAGAGGGACGAAATAATGGAGAATTTTTCCCACATCCTTCAACACCTATCAATAGCATCAGGCGCATCTTCATCAAGCGACCACTTTGGAAGCACCTCTCCTTTCAAGGTACAGGTTAATTTTTATATTCTCATATTTGAAATTCAGATAGATGTGGATTCCCTAGACAAATGGTTAAATCTACTAGAAGGTTATTTCTCTTTTCACAATTTTTCCAATAGGGAAAATATCACCTTCAAACTCCTTAAGGCTCTCCCCCATGTCAAACATTGGTGGGAAACTTACTAGAAGAAAAGTTCCACAGAGGAGTCTAGAATATATGGGGCCGAGTCCACTTTGGATTTTTGTGTGGATGCGATCAAGGAACAATATTACCCTTTTGGAAACTATGGAGATAGGTACATGAGATGGACCACGCTGCGTCAAGAGAGGGGCCAAGTAGTGTGGGAGTTCACCAACAACTTCCATACCTTGTGGACAATGTTGGGTATGAAAGACTCCGAGCGAAATCTCATTCTAAAATACCGCGGGTCTCTGCATAGATACATCCAAACTGAAATGTATTTTTTGGACATCTCATCACTAGGTGTTTCTTATCAATATGTTGTTAAAATTGAGCATAAATTTAAGCATAAAACAAGCGGGAGTTGAGGTCTGCAAATCCACAACAACCAAAGTATGGTAAAAATATCCCTAATAACCAACCTTTAGAAAACTAGTCCAAGCCACAAGAAAAGAAGGGTAACGAAAAGACAAAATAGGACACTAGAAAATTGTGTGATTTCCACAAAATTCTTGGGTACAACACCGATGAATGTTGCTCAAAACAATAATTGGTGGCCAATATCAAAGACAAGGAGCCAAACCCTGATTCAGAATCCGATTTAGAAAATATTGGTAGAGGACAGACCATCGACGCAGACCCCACTGCTATTATCGCAACCACAACAATTCAACCAAAATAACCAACAGATCCTGAAGAGGGGGAGCTCCTTTTTCATTCACAGATGTGGGTGGAGGGGACCCCGCTTCATTTTATTTTTTATAGCAGAACCTAGAAGAACCTTATCATAGCATAGGTCGTCAAATAGTTTGGATTTTTGACAACACCACACCTGCAACCATACAACATTGGGTCACTTCACCAGGGACCTAATATTTTTGTCAACCAATAGTGTCGATTTTCATATGGCATCCTTCCCTTCAAGGATGACGTATTATGTGATGTTTCCCCGTTGTATGTCTATGATGTTCTCTTGGGCCAGCCATATATGTGGAAGTTCCATGCTATCTATGAGTCTCAACCCCATAGTGTCATTATTACTCGGGGGGTGATCTCTACAAGAAACCAGAGGTAGTTTCGACTACTGTCCCACCTAAACAATGCCGCAAGGTAGTATCTCATACTACAAAATTCAACTTCTTCATAGTCTATTCAAAAGGTGAACAAAAGAACACCGCAACCACTGTAGCCTCAGTGCAAGCACGTTCTGTCCAACAAAAGGAGGTCGACAAGATTGAATCAAAGCACAAAATTCCTTCTACAAAAAATGATCTCAGGTAGCCCGACTGGTTAAAAATGTCCAAACCCACCAGTAACAGGTTCATGACACTCTTCAACAAGCTAAGGAGTGTGAATTCTCCAACAAGGGAAGTGGCTCACCAAGGTTTAGATTGAACAAACGCTTTCCCCTCTCCCCTAGGAACTCAACACAATGGAGACCATTCCTTCCTAAGGAGGGAGGATTATTCGAGGAGGATCTCGGTGGCGACCCACCTATTCCAACTAACTCAAAATAGTTCATTGGAAATTTACTATTGTTAGCAGTTTTTCGGTTCCTAAACTTTTAGGGTCATTTTGAGGCCATAAACAACGTTATTTGGGGATTTGAGGCCGAGGTGACTGTTAAGGGCACTTGCTTGAGCTAGTAGAAAATAATTCTTCTCAGTTAGACCTTTCCAATGGTGTATTGAGCACCCCAAACAGAGATCGTATGCAAAATTTACGCCCCTGGAAAGTTGACATATCAACTACCCCCATGAGGGCCCACAAACATTTAGGATTTTCATCTTCCGGGGTTAGGGTTTTGGATTTTCCTTATGTTAAAAAGGCCTTTGGAGCTTCATTGTAACAATTATATTCTTGTGAATGCCAGTAGCTGTCACATCTATTCTCAAAGATAAGTTGTCACCATTCTAGCGAGTCTTTCACTCTTTATTTTTACAGTCTTTATACATTTCTTTCATTAATAGAAATCATGTATTACTGTATTTCTCTATTTCTAGCAATAATTATGTGTATTTCATTGTAATATCTCAACTTTCATTTCGTTCTAAAAAATAATGTGGATCATTGGTTTCAAGGTCTGCTTCTCAAAGACAACGTCTACCTACACCTTCAAATTTTATTTTTTTCATAATATACTATGTGAGAGCTCTATTGTTGAGGAGAAGCAACATAAATCATTTTTATTTGGCAAGCATTTAAACTTCAATATGGATTCCCACCTTCAAAGAGGTGGGTTATTAATTCTTTTTTATTCCAATCCCTTGTATCCAACTTTTGTTTCATAAATCCGAGAGGGATTCAAAGACTAGGTAAGTGCATCTTCCATATAATTCATGTCAATACGACATTTCCTAATACTACCAGTGTAGGCATTCAAAACATATGCAAATTCTTCCCTAATGTCCAATTTCCTCACCCAATCCATGGTTTGTAATGATTATTCATCCATGGT
Organism: Picea engelmannii; assembly: GCA_009831015.1. NCBI lineage: Eukaryota > Viridiplantae > Streptophyta > Pinopsida > Pinales > Pinaceae > Picea > Picea engelmannii. Next base: position 275,830 of record ML793340.1, on the reverse strand, counting down.
TCACTTGCTATATGTCATAGAGATGCAGGAGCATCGAGAGCATGGCTATGGGTATGTCAAAAAACAATGATGAGGATGATGATGATGTTGATGCAAGGGAAGTAAAGGTACATGTATGAAGACATGTGATAGAGAATGGTCGATGAACTATGTACTAGAAAAGGTTTCTTAGGGAATCGGTGGATACAATGGCTAACAACCCATGTACTCAAGTGGATGGTAATATTTTTATATGGACTTCGACAATGTTTATGTTTGCAAGTACATGAGAACAAATATAAGAGAATACAAAGAAAATGAAGATGAGATGAGTTCAAGGGACCAAGTGAAAAAGAGGCATAATGGGATAACAATTGTCTGTTAAGGAAGAAGTATGATATAATCCTTACTTGTGATCATGAATAACTAAATCAATTGTATGATTCTTTGTAATAAGGTACACTAATTATAGAAGTCTACCTAAGTTTGAGAGATGAGGGGGAATGGGAGGAGTTAGGGATGGATTTTTCTTGAGAGATTCAAGGAGATGAGTTGAGATATTCATGGAGATATTAGAGGAAGTTGTTGAGATAGTTATGGAGATGATTTGAACAAACCATTTAATTATGTATTAATTGTTATGGTCACCTATAATTATATAAGAGACAATATATAAGACACAATTTGTACAATAAACTACACTCTAATGATTGATTAATAAAATTGAGAGGATATTTCTCTATCTCCCTTAGTTTGGGAGCATATTTCCATATATCCCTTACTTAGACTCCAATGACTTAGACTCGAATGATTGATTAATAAAATTGGGAGCATATTTCCATATGTACCTTACTTTGCATTTTGCATAATCCCTTAGTTTGACAGCATATTTCCATATGTCCCTCACTTAAACTCCAATGATTGATTAATAAAATTGAGAGCATATTTCCATATGTACATTACTTTGCATAATATTTCCATATGTACCTTACTTTGCATTTTGCATAATCCCTTGGTTTGAGAGAATATTTCCATATGTCCCTTACTTAAACTCCAATGACTGATTAATAAAATTGGGAGCATATTTCCATATGTACATTACTTTGCATAATGTAGTGTATGTGTTGAAACCATCATTTTGCATAATGTAGTATATGTGCTGAAACCATCATTTCAGTTGTGATTCTGACACCATCATTTTGTAACGGAGCGTAGGAATATTCTTGAGTAGGATCCAATGTGGGATCTATGTTGTTAGTAGGAATGTTCTTGAGGAGGATCCAATGTGGGATCTATGTTGTTGGTATCATCGAGAGAGACAGAATTCCGAGGTTTAAGAGCCTATGAGCGAAGGGCGTGAGGTACTGTTGTGAAGAAGAAAAGGCCCTGCCACCATGTATTAATTGTTTCCCATAGAAGAAAAATGAACCACATCATTAATGAGCTGCATGAAGAAAAGAGAAGCTGGTGAAGTAGCAGAGTGGCCGAGGATGCTGATCGATGTGTGTGACGGATCGATCTCCAGTTTGTTGGAGGAAAAGTCGCTATTGTTTGCAATTGCGTTCACAGTGGTGTACATCAGCGCATTGAAGAGGAGCTCTCACCAGCTGGAGAGTCCTACGTAGACCAGCAAGAGAACCCATGTGCACAAGGGCCTTGTGAAGCCAATCCAGGTTTAAGTGGCAATGGATCTGAGTTAGAGAAGCCCGCAATAAGAAAGAACAAACGAATTTATGAAGGATCCACTATCATGGTACAGTCCGTGCAGGCTTGTGGACACTAGCACTAGGTTGTTGTAGAAGGAAACAACCAGCAATTGCGTGCGCGAGCTGGAGGGAATCCTGTGTTGCAGATATACACCAATTGAGTAGCTCCAGATTGACCCCACGTGCAATAGAACTAGCGTGGACAAGGCACAGAGACAAAGGGCTTAGCGCAGTTGTTCAATGAAGTCTGTGTGATTAAAGAATCGAACTCTTATTGCTGTATGTACTCATTCCTTTCAATAAAAAAATATCAGAATTTGTGAAAACTCCTGCATGGGTAATTGGATTCCATTGTCGACTTTTATCAGCTCGAAAAATCTCGAGATCAAACGTTTGGATGAAGGATTGGTTGATCTAATTATTCCAGCGAGGCAGCGTTCCAAATCGACCTTGGTTAGAGCGTGAAGCCGAGATAGAATGATTCCTGTTGACATCTGCAGTTCTCTATTATTCTGCTGGAATGATTAAATACCACAGCAAAGGCGTGAAGGCGAATTGTTGTGTTAAAGCTTGGTCATAGGTTCCAGTTAGCGTCGCTCCAGATTCAGCAACCAAAAAAATAGTTAGCAGTATCGCTAACTCCGAAGCCGCGTCGACCCTCTTTAAATGCGCCAGTGGTCATTGTATGGTGCAGTTATGGTGGCGACAGAACCGATATCTTCAAGCAAAGTTTCTCATAGCCGGACCAGAAGCTCTAAAGTTCGAAAAGGTACAAAATTTGTGGTTAAATATTTTGTTTGAAAGACGTCGATTTTTATGTTAAAGGTAACATTCAATGCTGCGACAAAATGAAATCAAATCTACCAATTATATATGAAGGATGAACTCTTGACTTACCTTGAAGAGATCTTTTTGCTAGTCAACGCTTGATATCGGGAGTTCTGCTAGTTTGTTCCAAAAAAAGAAGTGCAATGATTCCAAGACAGGAGGTATCGATATGATTTTTAGACATAAGAGTGCTATATTTTTAATACTACAATGAGGCTTAATTGAAAAGAAGAAAGCATTGTTGGAAATTTATGATAAAGGCAAAGAGGCAAAAGGAAATGTTTGAGAATCCTAAAAGATCATAAATGTTAAATTATTGTGAAGGTTTTCATATTGAAATGGTAAAAGTGATAGGTGTGTCTAAAGATACAACGATGTAATTCATAATTATTGAGCCAAAACTAAGTCATGAAAAGTCTTGAGAATTTTGATGTTAGGAGTAAAAGTTGGAGTTTTTAATGGAACACAAGACCATGGTTATGTAATTGAGCTGGGCTGGTGTAATAAAGTGAATGTTAAAGATGAATTTGAAAGAAGTCACCGATGTGTAATTTTTGGGTGAATAATCGGTGTTACCACACACCTTAATAAATTATGTCAAGTTATGACATTACTTGAAGTTAGGCTGAGAATGTGGGTCAAATTAAAGTAAAGTTTAAGTCATGTTATTGGTGCGTCAATTAAGTTTGTCAAGCCAAAGTCATAGGTGTCTTGTTGGTTTTTGTGCAATCCAACAAGAAACATATTTTGTAAGCATGTAATTGTAAAAAAAATTGTAGGTATCTTGTTGGATGGAGATGTCGCTCTTACAAGGAACAATTTTATGGAGGTAATGCAGTGAAAGATTTAGGAACATGATCAATGAAGATAGAAGATGATGATGACTCCATGACGAAGAAATGCAAGAAAAAAGAATATTGATACAGAAAGAGAAAAAGATGCAGAATTAGAAAGAAAATGCTATTTGTGGAAGAACCCTACAACAAGAAAGCTGTAATAGAAAAAATAGAAACTTTCGGTTACAGTTGGGTAAAGTTGTTGAGACAGCTCCAAAGTTGCAAATGGGGGTAGAGTTGTCTAAAGAGAGGAGCAGGTGAAACTCTTGAGAGAATGTGAGAAAATGCAAAAGCCTACAGTTATGAGTAGAGGAAGTTTAGAAGGGTCTAACATAAGGAACAAAGAATACCAATAGACCAAGTTCAGGAGAGAAGCTTGGTGAAGTATTGTGTATCATGGTGAAATAGACTTGTTACTACATAGAACTTGGAAGCTCACAGTGAGCAATGGGAATCTCACAAAGAAAGAGAGGAGAATGACTATGGATAGTCAAGTAAAGGGTTCAGAAGGAAGCCACAATAAAGAGAAAGAAGATATAGACTTCTATGCGAGGGAAGTTGAAATAGAAGGATTCCTATGCATGAACAAGAAAGAAACAAGAGACGAGAGGAACAGACAACAACAAGGATGCAATGAAAGAAAAAGAAAGAAGTAGCAAAATATAGACAAAACAAAGCGTAAGAAATGAAGCAGCATAAGTGTGGAAGAAGAAGGCAAAGCGAGGTATAAATAAATTATTGTGTGATTTGAGATGTAGATACAATAAATCCATGAAGTATTACATCCCTAAAAAATTTAATGGTCCTTGAATAATGTATTAATGATGTTCTTAGTTTTATGTTTGTATAAAAACTAGGTTTCCTAAGTTGAAATGAAAGTGTATTGGTGAGGCATGTCTTCGCCATAGTTTATTAAAGTTTTTGGTGCTCTAAAAACCACTTTCTAATGTATGGTTTGTGGTTAATTGAAACCAGTGACATAATGAATGGTAGTCGTGACATAAAATTTTCTCAATCATGGGAAGAACCGTTGATTTGATGCAGTCCACATCTGATAAATACATCAATTTGAGGAAGTCAACGAAATTTCAAGTCGTGACAAAGGGACTTGAGTAAGTTGAGCATGAAAGGGAGATTGAAAGTCATGAAAAATGGGCTTGCGTGGCAAACAGTAAAATATAAGTTTACAAGATAGAAAGGAACTCATGGATAGGTGTCCATGATCAATTTTTCTCCTTGGGAGTCTAATGCAGGAGAATTGAGAGCATGGCTATGGGTATGTAAAAAACCCATGATGAGGATGGTGATGATGGTGATGCAGGAGAAATAAATGTAAAGGTATGCATACATGTCTGAATGGTAGATGAACCCTGTACAAGAAAGGTTTTCCTTGGGAACCGATAAATACAATTGTTGGCCACCCATGTACTCCGATGGATGGTAATTTGTTTATAGGGACTTCGCAATGTTTATGTTTGTAGATACATGAGAACATAGAGTAGAGCAGAAAAAAAAATGAATATGAAATGAGTTCAAGGGACTAGGTGAAAAAAAAACATAATGGGGTCAAAAGTGTTTGTTGAGGAAGGAGTATGATATAATCTCTACTTGTGATGATAAATAATAAAATAAATTGTATGATTCTTTGTAATAAGGTAGACTAATTCTAGAAGTATACATGAGTGTGAGAGATGAGGGGGAATGAGAGGAGTTAGGGATGAATATATCTTGAGATATTCAAGGAGATGAGTTGAGAGATTCATGGATATATTGTGGAGGAAGTTGTGGAGATAGTTATGGAGATGGTTTGAACAAAACATATAATTATGTAATAATTGTTATGGTTACTTATAGTTATATAAGGGACCATTTGTATACTAAATGGAGAGACGAGAATGGTTGATTAATAAAATTTTCCTTTCAGTGGTTTGGGAGCATATTTCTCTATGTCCTTTACTTTGCATAATGTAGTGTATATTTGTTTCATTTCCGTTGCGAATCTAACCCATCACTATAGACCCATGCCCTTAAATGGATATATATGATGCTCTTGTATTTGAGCCCTATCAAAAGTTTCAATTGATGTGTCACATAAAATTAAGCTCTCCACTTTCCTAGTTTTCCATAATCTGGTTGAGCCCTATCAAAAGTTTCAATTAATGTGCCACATAAAATTAATATGGCAACTTTCCTAGTTCTCGATAATGAGACAACATTTTCAATGTTGAAAGGAGTTTTAAGGGGAACTGAAGTAAGAAGTAAGTTGGTTTGATCATTGTATATATTACAATCAATGCATTTTTTGAATTTTACATTAGAAATGTATTCATGACAAAGGAGAGAGAAATATTGTAAGATGATGAAAGATCTATAGTTATGAGACAGTGCAGTAGTCCAAAGCAATACAAATGCGTAGGAGAATATCCTATAATAAATAAATTCATATACACTGTATCTAAATTTACCTAATTTACATTTTAAAAAGTACATAAATTATGACATAAAAATCTTATTCCACTTGTGTAAAGGAGCGTATGAAGCCTCCGTTTGCATGCAGATATTAATAATTATGCTTTATCCAGATACCACAAGAATGTATCAATTATAATGCTAAAAGACATTCAAATTAAATAGCTGGAATGATGCCAACATACGATTCTCCCAGATGGGACACTAAAAACGAATAATTTTACAACAATCTTAATTATCGATGCTGCCACATTATTATGGTTATTATTTTATTTTACAGCAAACTTATGATCGACTCTGCAACATTATCATAGTTATTAATTTTATAAAGTCTTCAAATGTTAACGCGAGAGAAATTATAAAGACCACTCGGTGCTGCAAATAAGTCTAAGAAGACTGTACTAAACTCCCACCAATATGAACTCTTACCAATCTAATGATGGATGAGATTCCAACAAGTTTACAATTAGTATTAGTATTTACAACTCAGCTAAAAAGTATTTTTCCATGTTAGTATTATTGTATATCTATTTTATTTACCGAACTATCAAACAATATTAATTCGACTATTAGTTTATTTAATTCATATTGTTACTATTCGTACTAAAAAGCATTTGCCCATCTTAATATTATTGTATATCTGTTTTATTTAATTAGTTTATTAATTTATTTAATTGATATTGTTATTATTCGATACGAAATAAATAACTTGTTTATTAGTTTATTTAAATATTGTTATTATTCAAGCTAAAAAGGTGGGAGGGGGGAATAAATGGAGGATTTATATTACCCATCTTAATATTATTGTATATCTGTTTTATTTAATTAGTTTATTAATTTATTTAATTGATATTGTTATTATTCGATACGAAATAAATAACTTGTTTATTAGTTTATTTAAATATTGTTATTATTCAAGCTAAAAAGTATTTGTCCATCTTAATATTATTGTATATCTATTTTATTTAATTAATTTATTAATTTATTTAATTTATATGGTTATTATTTCATATGAAATAAATAACTTGTTTATTAATTGGTCTATATATTACTTTTTTTTGTTCCCTAAAAACTTTGGACTATCTTCAATCTTCTTAATTTCACAAAGGAGACATATTGTCATCCTATAGTTTTTTAAGAATACATATTATACTTTTTTTCATTTGAATTTGTGATTTCTCAAGAAGAAACAGATGTTTTTAACCATTACACCCACTTCGATTATTATTATTATTTTTATTGTTATTTCTATTAAAGTAAATAATTTATTTATTTAATTTATATTGCTACTATTGATAACAATATGAAATAAATAACTTATTTATTTATTGATATTATTATCAATAAAAAATCACGAGATTGAAATATGCAATAAGGATGTATGACAACATTATTGCAAAGTTTAAAAACACTAAGGGCTAGTCAAAAGAGATTAACTGCAATATCAAAGTCAAACAAGGTTGTCCCTTGTCCCCTACCCTTTTTGGCATTTACATTGACAAGTTAGAAGATTTCTTGGAAAAAGCATGTTGTGTCAGGGCTACTCTCACTGGTATAGTCATCAATCGTTCTTATGGAAAGGAGTCATCATGATCTTGAAAACCAACTAAGAATCCTCAAGGATGGGTATGGCTCTTAATACTGATAAGACTAAGGTCATAATTATTAAATTCAATAAGATCCCTTATGATACCTTCGTATATGACAACAACAACTTGGAGGAAGTGACTTCAGACAAATATCTTGGAATTGATATTAGCCACAAGCTCAATTGGAATTATAACATTGAGAAAATGATGGAAAGCTTATTATGGGCTTGAAAACAATTGTAAATTAGCTGATCTTTGGACTTGAGATAAGAAGAAACTTCTCTTTGATACTTTTGATACACATGTTATTATTTATGGATGTGAAGTCTGTGGTTGTAGTATCTCTGGAGAAAGATAGAGAAAATACAAAAGAATATTATAACCTATAATGTCAATATTAAAGGAAATACCCCCTATCCCATCCTCCTCTTAGAAACAAGTCTTTCCCCCATTGAGAGCATGGCTATGACTAGATACCTAATGTATAAGAACAATTTAAAAAACACTGAAGACAAGAGGCTCCTAAAATTGCTTCAAAATTGAGTCAAGATACCTAATGTATAAGAACAAGTTAAACAACACGAAAGACAAGAGGATTCCTAAAATTGCTTCAAAATTGATTGATAACCACCATCTACTCAAGGGCTGATGGAATAAAGATTCATTGTCTTGACTACACTATTTACTAATCATGGAAGACACAATTTTGCAGAATAAAGATACTATTAAAAAAAAAGTCAAATAAAAATTTAAGGAGAAAATGTGGTCTGATAAAGAGTTAGAGGAAAAAAGAAAATTAAGGTATTATAAAGATGTAATCAACCCTAATCTACAAGATCAAAATTATCTATATGTTTTGCCAAGTGTAAAGAAAAAAATTAGCATTGCTAAGATAAGAACAAATTCTCACTAGCTCCATAGTGAAAATATGGGTTGGTCAATTCCTAAAACTAGTGTGTCACTTTTGAGACACTAAGAAGGTTGAAGATGAAAAATACTTTATTTTAGATTGTCCAGCCTATACCCATATTAGATCTCATTTTCAAAATATTTGTCACACTACCAACCTTCTAACCTCTTAACTCAACAAAAATATGGTAATCTTAGAAAGCTTATGTTAATGCTTTTCCACCACATAAATAAAATTATAAACCAATTTTATTTTAATAAACTTTAAACATTATCATCATTTAGCATTTACTGATATATTTATTGATATTTTTATCAATAAGTAATTATCTAAATAATAGTGTTACTGTCAAATATCGATTTTATATACGACTTGAGCAATGTGTGAGTTTTTTCTCCGATATGATAAGATCAATGACCTCAGTATCTAACTAATTAGATTTTGATGGCTGACTAAAGTTCTGTTTATTTTTTATATATGGCTTTAGCAATGTTCAGTTTTTCGTCCCGATATAATAAGATCGGTGATCTCAGTATCTAACAAATTAGATTTGACGGCTGATTAACTTTTTATCTAATAATAAACTCTGTAGAGAAAGATCCCATGTGTTGAGTGTTTTTCCGATATGATGAGATCATTGACCTCAGTATCTAACTAATTAGATTGTGACGGCTGATTAACTTTTTGCCTAATTTTTATAGAATTTAACCATGCGTTGAGCTTTTTGTTAGGATAGAGTAAGACTAGCAAAGCCCCTAACTCGCGGTTGAGAACATCGAAAGATATTCACACTCGAAAATGAAACGCTTGGTGGGTCGGTTAGCCATCGAATATGAAACGTTTGGACAGTTGAGACGTACATACAGCTGAGTTGAAGTAGTGCCAGTTGATAATCCAAACGTGACAATTATATGGTGGTACAGTAATTTCTTAATATGATTAGGTAAATGTTAAAAAGTAAACAGGTTAACTGATGCATTCAAAAATACAATGAAGTTATGAAGAGTAAATCACATTCATTCTACTAAAAATATGTCAGCATCTTCAATTGTTAGCCATCATATTAGAATTTTAAATTAAAAGGTCATTAATTGTACCCATTACCAATAGATATACCTTTTAACGTAATCAATAACCTCAGTATCTAGCAAATTAGGTTATGACGGATGACTAAAGCTCTGTCTATTTTTATATATGACTTTAACAGCATTATTTTTTATTTTCGATATGATAAGATCAATGACCTCAGTGTCTAACAAATTAGATTTTAACGGCTGATTAACTTTTTGTCTAATAAGCCATGTGGGACAAGATCCCGTCTCACATCTACTTGCTTTTCCGTTGAACGTTAGTGTCAATATTAATATGAATCACAAAATGGAGGAAATTAGGTTTTGTTTCTTTCTGCAGTATTCTACTCAATTGAATGGGAGCAAGCATACAGACAATTATATCCACAATCAATGAAAGAGTGGGCAGGCATACAGACAATTATATCCACCGTCAATGAAAGAGTGGGCCCGAAACCGCCATATCAGTTGGCGTCCCTTCTTCTTCAAAATTCTATGGCTGGTGAAGGCCGTTATTATTTGATTATTGGGTCAACCGGATGCTCAAACATTATATAATTATATCCACTCTATATCAATCATACACCAGCAGCAACAGGCGACTTGTCTTGGGCATTCCAGCTCTCAATCTCTTTCCACAGAGGCATTAATGTGACAGTTTTTAACCTAAACACAAACATTAATATAGGGAAAATTATAGTCGGCAAGAAACATCATTTGTCACTACTGAAGTCGCCAACAGGAAGATGGTGAGGTATTTCCTGGTTTTTAGCTCGTCATTTTATTTTTAGGATATAAAACATGTAGGATCGTTAACCTAAGTTAACTAACTGGATCGTTAACCTAAGTTTACGACATGAATTCCTAAATGTACTTGAGAACCATACTCTTATCGGGTAGTTTCATTAAGCTGTTGAATGGTAAATTTGAATGCAATCCTATGAGCAGTA
>ML793340.1:232181-252892 GCA_009831015.1 Picea engelmannii | reverse complement strand
AAGTCAAATATTTCTCCAACAATCTTAAAATAATAATTACATAATCCAAAATTCTAAATTCGGGTTTTCCATAAATGGAAATTTATTTCTAAATTCAACTTGGAATTTAATTTATGATAATTTGAGGATATCACATCCTCTGCCCCCCTAAGTACAACACTATCCTCAGTGTTCAATCATCTCTATGAACATGATTGGATAAGATTTTTGCATATCTTCTTCCAATTCCCAAGTGGCCTCCTCAGGACTAAAGTTCTTCCATTTAACATTTACCTGGGCGATGGCTCTATTCTGAAGTATTGTTTCTTTCCTATACATAATGAATAGAGGTTCTTCTTGAAACTCACCAGCACCATGTTCCACTAGCACCATGTTCCAATCAATTATGTGAGTGGGATCATGAATATATATTTTCAATAACGAAACATTAAAAAACTTATGAACTTTTAAATTTGAAAGAAGTGCCAGTTGATATATCACGCGTCCGATTCAAGTTAAAATATCAAAGGGGCCACAAAATCTTGGCACTAACTTGGAACAATTTCCTATCTTTAGAGAGATTCTTCTTGCTATGACTTTTATATATACATGTTGTTCAATTTTGAATTCCTGATGTCTTCTCTTTAGATATGCATATCTTTTATATTGGTCTTGTGCCTCTTTAAATTTCTGATGTACCCTTTTTACAATTCTCTCCATTTCTTGGATCATTTCTGATCCCACCATGATCTTGACAACTGGATTATCCCAATTGACTAGGGTTGCATATTTCCTTTTGTATAATACTTCGAAGGGACTCATCTTAGTTGATGACTAATAACCATTATTGTAAGCAAACTCAACTAAGTGCAAATAATCTTCCCACTTAGTTGGTTTTGTTCTTATATACATTCAGAACATTTCTTTGATAATTTGATTTGTTTGTTCAGACTGCCCATCCATTTGCAGATGTTAAATTGTGTTGAAATTCAAATTACTACCCAAAAATGCAAACAATTGTTTCCAAAAATTGGATGAAAATTTGACATCTTTATCTGAAATCACCATTTTAGGAATTCCATGCAACCTAAAATTTTATTTCATAAAAATTTCAGAGATATTAATTTCTTTGTAAGTAGATTTCACAGGTATAAAATGTGCATATTTACTTAGTTTATCAATCACTACCATAATTAAGTCATTATTTTCTTTGAGTCTTAGGAAAACCTGTGATGAAGTCCATCAAAATAATTTCCCATTTCCATTCAAGTGTAGGTAGAGGTTGTAACAGACCTATCAGATGTTGATGTTAAGATTTTACCTGTTGACAATCTAAACATTTAGAAAAATATTCAGTTGTTTTATTTTTCATGTTAGGCCAGTAAAATATTTTCCTTAAGGCTGTTATCATTTTCTGCTATCCTGGATAACTAGAATATGGCTTTTTGTGAAACTCGTCAAGAATTTGCATCTTTAACTCAGTAGAGTTAGGCACATATAACCTGTCTTTGAACCTTAACAACCGATTTTTATCTATACTCAGATCTGTTTTGTTTAGACTTTTTGCATTTCCTTCCAATTACGTTGTTCTTTTGATGTAATTTTCATCATTATTGCTTGCATATTTTATTCTTTGTTTGATATCATTTTCTTCCTTCCTGATTATTATTTCATAAATCCCACTAGTCCTCTGACTTAGTGAATTTTCAAATTTGTTTTCTTTACCCTTGATGTGTCTATAACATCCCCAAAAATAAATTATTTTTAAGTCTGAAAATGTTTAGGAATTTATTTCCGTTTTTGGTAAATTCGAAAATTGGAAAAATAGTCATTTATGGCAATTCCGAATTTCAAATTTAGTTAATTGTAAATTATGATTATGACTGTTGGGAGGACATCTGATTTGACCCAACTAACTCTTTGACTATGACACTTGTAAGAAACTAATATTTGTATAGTTATTGTTGATGGACAAATGGAACAACTAGGTGAAATCAGTTGACCATGACTCCATGAGTGGGGAACATGTTGGAACTACCTTAGGGATGAATGTTACAAGTGGGAAATCAAGAATTTGTCCACAGGCAGCCCCTGCAAATGAGGGATTTGGAAATCTACAAAAATTCCCAAGGGGAAAAGACCTAGGCACAATTGCTTTTGGATATATAACATATGGGAGGAGGTAGGACACTGCCTAGTATGATGGGGGCAACAATTATCTCTTGTTGTTATGAACATTATTTTCTAAGTTTGAGGCAATGATAAGCTTTATGAAACATAAGGACTATAGTTGAGCAGGAGTTCGAGAGTTCGCCCTCATGGATTCATGGCTAGGATAGGGGGTGAACGGAGAAAGTAGATTGGTTGTTCCGTTATAAGGTTGGGAGGAACTTGGTTGCTCCATTTGTTATTCGACAACTTGCTCAGATATGTTCCTCTACTCTTTCTTTGATGGAATGTTGTTTGATTTAATGGCTGGTAGAATACATCTATTTAATTTTGGATGAATTATTTACGTTGACTAACTTTATGATCAAAAGTCATTTTATTTTAATGGATGAAGAATTTACCTAGTTTAATTCTGGATGAATTGTTCTGTTGGTTAAATTACTGATGGAATGAAACAAAATGTAGTATAACTCTTACAGTTTTATTGTACTCCTTGAGTAAGAATTTCAGCATATTTTGCCTGTAGATGGTACTGTTTTATATAAGCACAGGGAAGATGTATCTAAGCTAGATAGAATCTGTATTGTGCTAACCCTAGTATTTCAGACATGAGGTTAATTTCATATAAGTAACCAACTTAAATATTTATTGTCGATTGAAGAATGCCAAGAAAATTTCTGGAAGTAAACTTTAAACTTATATATATATATATATATATATATATATATATATATATATGATGATCAAGCTGTGTAAAAGTCATTTAATACTAGAAATGATTATAGCTATATAGGAAGTAACTATATATATATATATAGCTACCTATGCAAAATTCTAGACTCATTTAAATACCTATTGTATGCATACCACTAGGTACTAATGATATAAAGGAAAGCGAACATTCCAACTAGTCACAAATGAAGTTCTAAAATAAAATAATACAGGAGCGAAAGCCCGATGAATTGAAAGACATAGATTCTGGTGCCAAATAATTTTTATGCATATACATTTTTCGATAATTTTGAATTGCACAACTATATGAATAAATAATGAAATCGTTTGAAATTCTTTTAAATATCAAAGTAGACCCGGAAGGGAGTAAAGAATAGAATTTTCAATACATGAATATGTACTGCTATCTGGATAAAGAATCATGTGTATGACATATCTAATATACTGAGATGAATAATCTACTGTTACTGGAAGATTGAGTTTTCCATATAACTTGGTTATACAATTGGAAACAATGGTACAATCTTGTTCATTACATCCTAATCATTACAATTACACAGAAGCAAAGTTTTTGACCCTTATGCTTTTTCTTTTATACAGTTAACCAACTATTATAGGAGCCTGGTACTTTTTCCATGATAACGACAACCTAGGGCAGAACCAATCTTTATGATAGAACCTGGATTCTATTGTTTTCTTTTAAAATGTGGTAAGATTGGAACTCGAGTACCTTTTGCATGAGGCATGACCTTGGAAATCTTGAGGCTTGGATGATTTTTAACCCTGCAAAGAAATAAATAAATGTTAATTAATACGATATTAAAAAAGTGAGTAAAAATTTAAATGTTGAATTGTAGAAGAATTACTAGGGTAAGCGATTACAAAGGAATTAACACAGGGGAATATAAAAAATGCACTTAGCTTGCGATTTGGGACCGACGGTTCCATCTGCGTCGTTGAAGGAGTCACCCACAGACCCAAGGGGAGAAGTGGATCAAGTTTGACTTGATGGGTACCCTCATAGCAAACAAGGGTCCCATCATTAGATCTTAATAATCAAATCTTTAATCATTACAGTAAAAAATTAAAAAGATCTTTATCAACCATTCAAGAACGCACATAATAAAAACATGCTCCACCAATAGAATCTTACGAATCCAATTCACGAATATTGTCACGAGATTTGTGAATTCCACCATTATAAGAAATTGAAATTACAGATTGTTAACCAGTGTTAAATGAGAACATAAAAAATAACCATTGGATTTCGAACAAGAAATAAATGTAAATTCTTCAAAATTTGGGAAGTCCCGGAGAAATGCTACAGAGAAAACTTAGAACTTGTACATAAGCATTTACAGGTGCGTTTAGGGTAAATAGAGGAATTTGAGTTGAAGCCAAAACCCTATACAAATAAAACTCTTATCCCACCATAGGAATGTAGTTGTGACTTCACGACTTAAAGACCGAGAATACTTGGTCTCCATTGTAAGCTAAGAAGTCGATAACTTATAGACTTCACACAAAACCAAGCCAAATAAACAAGGAAATAATACAACTAAGTTTTGTACAGCGAACACGATAAGGGTGAACATAGTAAGGAACAATTTAAATAATGAGAGTTGGTAGTTTTTTTCCTTGACAAAAAAACCTTGCAAAAAAGGATATGGATCTACCATAAAACTGTAACATTCGCGCATGTACATAAATACTTAGTATCAAGTTCCTTTTAGAGGGATTTGTAACCAGTTTTCCTCCTTAGTGTTGAACGTTGGGACTGTCGCGAACAAATAAACATCTGGTTACATAAGCAAAGAAATGATGGAGGGACTTGTGGTGTGAAAGAACCCTATGTATATTAGGGGCTAGTCTTGAATCAAAATAAAACCAAGAACCGTCTGTGGGGAAAACTTCACCAGTTTTGGCCTCTACAAAGAAAATGAGGGACATGCCAATGAAGGAAGGCACAAGACTTCTCTAGTGTATACCTACCCATTTTTAGGGAATAGTCCAAGGAGTTAAGAAAAAGAATAATGACAATGGAGGGAAGAACCTTCACTAAAAGTCGTAAAAGATTAACAGTATAGAGTTGTTTTCTTCCACTATGAAGAAACCCCAAAGATTCCATACGACTACCAGAGAATAGGTATATCATGGACTTACCAGAAAATCATTTAGACTTGTATTCTTCCACTGGGAAAAATTCTCCAGGTCGTCGACCTCCCTCACAGAGGAAAACGTAGAGCTAATCGGGAATCTTCACAAAAAAGAAAACTCATTTTAGTCTTGTAAACCCTTACTAAACAGAGTAAATGGGGGAATTATGAAGACTGGCTCTGGCCATGTGATGGGACAAATATGGTGCGATCGTATTGGTTGAGGGGTCTAGTGATAACCTTGGGTTTCCCTCTCGCAGGGTCTACATTAATGGGTTTATCAGAGGCTTTAACTCACGACTACATGAACCCTTCATTTTCATACTAAGTTAATGTGAAGTAAAGGATGGTTCCTTCAAGGAACGATACACAGGACCATCAAACTCTAGATGTTATTGTTTAGTTAAGGCATGACTAAACAATTTGTTATAGATAAGCTTATTATCAAAACGATTATGTTAATAATAATCAAAAGTTCTAAACACAACTAGTACTCACAGGGGTTTTTTTTATTTGTTCGACCATGTGAAGTAACGTTTAATCACCTTATGCTAAGTCTATAATATTCTCACTAAGGGTATAGACTCCCGACCTTTATAATGTGAATATAGTCTATGGTGTAGGGGTTTTATTTTTGAAGAGTCAAATAAGGTTTTCTCTTGCACACAATAATGAAAGCCTATGATTATGGAAGAGTATAGGATTATGAGTCATATGTCTAATACAAAACTTATATATATATAAGTATTAGAATAACAATAAGATTAAAGGGTTATAAAGGGTGAATGTTTAGAATGTGAAAGATTATTCGTATAGAAGTTCTATTCAGTATGAGATAAGTTAGGGTAGGAATATTTAGAAATTATCATTCATCGTTTTGATATCTAGAACATAGGAATCTCGCATAAGTTAATGACGATTATAATTACCTACTTCTCTTAACTATAAGTCTTCCAGAATGAATTGTTCAAAGAAAGAAGATTAATGCTCCTCATAAATTTTAATTTTTTTATTTGGAAACTTTGGGTACATTACATATGGTATAAGAGAAAAGGTTACAACACTTGGACATTAAACAAGGCCAAAATATTTACTTAAGGACATAATTTCTCTTTACCAAAAACTAAAAAAACAATTACTTTTACAGACAAAAAACACATTATTTTTGTTGTGATCATGGCAGCCCAGAACAAAGCAGAGATCAAACTCGAGGAGAATCCTGAGAAAAGGCATCCTAAAGAACAGAGGAAGAATAATGACGAAAGTTCACCTACCGAAGTTCTAGAAACTATGAGAAATCTCATTATGGAGCTGCAAGTTTTCAAATCAGACAATGAGAAACTGAAAAAGGAATAACAGGAACATCAAGAAATAAATGAAGCTCTTCTATGAAGAAAAGTGACAAAGAAGATCCCAAAGGACGATAAACAAGAAGAAGAGGTCAATAAAAGGGCCTCCAAGAATTCTGGTCCTGAAGCAAAAAAAGGGGACAACTCTTCCGAAGGTACACCTTTAATAGAAGATAAAACAAAAATAGGAAGAAAAAGGAAACAATTGGACCATCTTGAGGGAGAGTTTAATACAATCAAACTGTCTACCTTTGACAGGGAATCTAGAATAGGGGAGGAAGTTGAAGCATGGTTATTAGACATAAAAAGGTATTTCTAGATATATAACTATTCTAGCAATATGAAGGTCAGAATAGCCATCCATAATCTGAAAGGAAAAGCTAGCATATGGTACAAGGACCTGAAGTTGGCCAAGGGCCTAAAGGAAAAACAAATGGAATGGTCAGATTTTAAGAAACACTTTAAGAAACAATATCTATCTGAAAGATACTATGAAAAAGCAAAGAATTTTGTGTGCTACGACTCGGTCAAATGGCTATTGATGATCTGATAAAAAAAAATCTAGAATTACTAAGGTTCGTGCCTTATATTAGGGAGGAAAAAGTAAAAATCCAGCATTTCCTAAGTTGTTTACCAAATTCGTATAAGGACATAATCAAATTTGATAATCCCAATTCCTTGAGTGAATTTTTCAAGAAGGCCCAAATGTGTTATGACCAACAAAAATAATGGTCGGAATTTCCCAAGGCTTGGGAAGACAAGAAACAAGACCGAGTGAACCAGTGAAATAAGGGATATTAGCCAACCCCTTTCTGGAATGCAACAAAGAGTGTTCCAAGGAAATATTTTCACTCCAACAACCAAAACACCCAAGGAGGTGGTAAACCAGTAAATCTAGGAACAAATAAGTTTGGGGATAGCCCCCGTGAATCGTTAAATGTTGGGAATGTGGATAACCTCACATAAGGAGGAATTTTCCATGTTTGACTTCAGTCGCCAGGAATACGGTTCACAACATACATGAAGCCTCTATAGTGGGAGATGTGGGAAGAAGCTTACATCGGATCAATACAATCGTTGATGACCGACAAGATGACCACCAATCTACTGTAGTGTAAATTGAAGGTAAAATTAACAATACACGTATTTTTGTTTTAATTGATCCAGGAGCTACGTTGAGTTATATCGCTCCTCATGTAGTGGATTAAAATAAACTTAAGAAAACAAGACATGCAAAATCTTGGCTAGTACAACTAGCAATAGGAACAAAAGGAAAAGTATCTGATTTTATTTCTGATTGTGATTTCAGTTTAGGTGGTCAAAACACAAAGACAAATCTGAACATCCTACCGTTAGGGTCTTATGACATAATTATCAGAATGGATTGGTTAGAAAGGCATAAAGTAGTTTTAGATTGTTATGAAAAATCACTCAAGTATAAAGACAAAAATGACACTGTTAGGACAGTTCAAGGTATACCAAAACCAATCTCAGTTAGACAGATTTCAGCAATGCAATTTAAGAAATGCTTGAGAAAGGGTTGTTAGATTTATGCCATCCAAGTGACAAATCTGTTGGAAAAAGAAAATAAACATAGCTTGGAGGATTTTTTCGTCTTGCATGATTTTAGAGATGTGTTTGTTGATGAGCTACCTGAATTACCCCCAAGGAGAGATATATACTTTTCAATTGAACTACTACCTGGTTCAACCCCTATATTTAAAGCACCCTATCAAATGAGTTTACCGTAATTAACAAAATTAAAAATTCAACTACAGGAATTATTGGACAAAGAATATATCAGAACGAGTGTTTCACAATGGGGAGCACCAGTCCTTTTTCTTAAAAAGAAAGATGGAACTCTGAGATTATGCATCGATTACAAACAATTAAACAAAATGACTATTAAAAACAAGTACCCCTTACCTAGGATCAATGATATGTTTGATCAAGTAGGTGGGGATAAGATTTTTTCTAAATTGGATTTAAGATTTGGTTATCAACAGGTTAGAATAAAAGATGAGGACATAAGTAAAAAAACATTCAAAACGAGATATGGACATCACAAATTTGTTGTTATACCATTTTGACTCACTAACACACCAACCACATTTATGTGTTTAATGAACAATATTTCCAGTCTGTACTTGGACAAGTTTGTTTTGGTATTTATTGACGATATCCTAGTATATTCTAAAATAGAAGAATAACACAAAGAAAACCAAAGGATAGTTATGCAAACTATAAGAAAACACAAACTTTATGCCAAATTCGATAATTCTGACTTTTATCAGAAGACAATACAGTACCTAGAACATGTAATATCTGAAGAAGGTATTGCAGTCAATCCTAAGAAAATAAGAGCCATCATGGAATGGCTGATCCCTAAGGATGTAACAGACATCTGGTCATTCATGGGTATCACCAGATATTACCGCATATTTATAGAGGATTCTCCAAGATTGCATACCCTATCACATCATTACAAAAGAAGGGAACCAAATTTAACTGGTCACAGAAATGTCAGGATAGTTTTAATAAGTTAAAGGAATTGTTAACAACTGCACCCATTTTAAAGGTAGCATACCCGGACATGGACTTCACAGTCTGTGTGGATGCAAGTAAAGAAGGACTAGGTGGTGTCCTAACTCAATAAGGGCACATTACTTGTTATGAGTCCTGAAAACTAAATGAGCAGGAATGGAACTACGTAACTCATGAATTAGAGTTGGTAGTTGTAATACACGCCTTAAAGATGTGGTGGCACTATATAATGGGCATACAATTTCTGTTATTGATGGATAAAATCAGTGTGAAATTTTTGTTTAGTCAACCAGACCTTAATGCAAGGAAAGCAAGGTACCTGGCCTTCATGAGCAGATTTGACTTTGAGGTAAGACACATCAAGGGTAAGGAAAACAAGGTGGATGATGATTTAAGTAGAAGAGTTCATGGGTTGTTTGAAATAAACATTAGCAGGGCATAAAATGATCTTGAGTAGAGGATAATGGTTGTAGGTAATAACGATGAAAATTACACTAAAACAATGGAATAATTACGGAATAATACAAAAAATTCATGGAAAACAGATCTGATTTTGGACAAAAATGGTTTACTACAATTTAAAAACAAAATATACATACCAGATTCAACGAAATTAAAGTTAACGACTTTGGATGAAGTACACAAGTGATGTAGAAGCATCGCCAACATCAAGTGTGCGGGGGTCAAACACTAACACATTTTGGCACATGATTAATTGTTTGAAATGTTTTGAAGTTGGATACACCAAACGTAAATGAGATAATTAAGGAAGAGCGTACTTGTAGACTGTAATCAGACCTTGAGCATCCTGCTCTCGTCTGAAGGATTAAGAGGCATTTATGTTAATGAATGTAGGTAGGTAGATTTGAATTCCAGATTAGACAGGTTAGAGCGAGGAGGGAAATGGGATATAGACACCCTCATTGTATACTTGTAAGATTATTATGAGGAGAGAGAATAGAGAATAAGAAGCAGAGAGTCGTGTAGAAGAACCCCATGTACATAAGTTCTAGATTAATACAAAGATCCTTAGTTCAGACTCATGGTGTTCAATTGCTTTATGTGTTTATATGTGTTGATTGATATGTTCTTGTTTACTCTCTGTTATGCATTTGCTTTGGTGCGCGAATGTATGATTTCCTATTAAATGTCTAAAATCTAAAGAAAGGGAGAGTAAGGAATGAGTTTCAATTGTTCCTCTGTCTGAGAAAGAGTTTTCTTGCAAGGAGTGCAGTGAAATCATCCGCAAGGTGTGCATTGTCAGAAGTCAAAGTTCATCTCTGAAATCTCAGGAGGGATAGCATTATTTACATTCTCATAAAAGTGCAAGTTAAGCACAGGAGTCGTGCAAAGTGTGCGCTGGCTAAGAAGAGTCTCAGAGTTTGCAACCTGAGGGAGTTGTTGAAAATATTGTTGTCACAGGGAGTGCCCAGAGTCGAAGAGGTTCAAATACTTGGAAGTATTTGAAGAAGTGTTGCAAGGAGTGTGCGCAGGAATTTTCCCCAAAAGGACTTGAGTATTTTTCAACCAAGTTCAGGAGGGATACGATCTTTGAAGTTGACGAAGAGAAACTCGAAAAGAATTAGTGCCTTAAAGTGTTGAAAGGAGGCATAGCGAAGTTGTTTTGTAGGAGGACAAGTTCTGAAAGGAGATATCGTGTTCATTTTGCAGAAAATCGTCAAGGACGAATTTGACGATCGGAATTCTCCGTGGAGAATTCTCAAAGTTCCGAGAACCATCGGATTGTGTAGAGGAGCAAGGGAGTTACGGGTTAAAATATTTGCATCAAGATTCACGAGGCTGTGAAAGGTGAAGTCGCGACATTGCGAAAGAATATGCGCCACCCATTGGAAGGAGGACATGTGTCGCGAGATCACCCGTATCGGGGATTTGGACATCGGAGGTTAAAAAGGGAAGTCCTTCAACTTCGCGAGTGGCGAAGCTATGAAGAGAATTAGGATCATCCATCTGAGAGTGGACAGGTGGCATACTCGTCGACATAGAGGTCAGACCTTCATTGACCAATTCGGGGTTTCGTGGGCTGAAGATTCGAAAGTTCAGCATCAGGACTCGCGAATTTGCGAGGTCCGAAACTCCAAAAAAAGGCGGTAAGTTCCATCGTGGGACCTGCATTGACGATGTGTCAGAAATTTTCCATTTCGGCATATCGGAGGATAAGAGGTCAAGACTTTTGTCCCGAAAGTCCCGAAGTCGCGAGTAGCGAAGTCGCATGAGAATCGAAATCGTCCATCTAGAGAGGACAAGTGGTAGAGATCAAGGGATCTCGCGAAATCGGAGGTTCACCAGGTGAGAGCCCAAAAACTTGGGTGCTCCAAGTTGTGAGTGGTGAAATTGTGAGGAGCAAGGGTAGTCGTTGGATCCAAGTTATGGGGGGACCATTGGATCAGGAACCCTATCACGAAGTTTAAAGGAGTTCGGAGTTTGAAAGGAGTTGGTTTCGACATCAGAAATCACAAAGTGCCGAGAGTTGAGGCACAGAGGGGACACGTGGCAGAACCACACAGTGGGTCTGGGAATTAGGTTGGTGGACACACGTCACGTATTGGAAGGAGTCAACACTCCATTGCCTTTTTTCGTCTCAGGGATTCGTGAGACAAGAGTAAGTGAGCTCGACGGTGAAACTCGCGAAGTGGCGAGTAGCGAGAGGTGTTGGAATTTAAGCCTAGCCTATGGTCACACATAGAAGGTGTTGATAGATAAGGATCCATAACCATTTCATGATCTCGGGTATCACGGATTTGAGAAGGAAGAGTCGGGAGTCACGACTCGTGAACGCGTGAGATTGTGAGTTGCGAAAAGGACCTGTGCATTGATATAATTGAGATTCCCGCAAGGAATTGAAAGAGTCGATCCAGCTCAAGGGGATAGAGAAAGATCCTATGAGTGGATCTTGGTCTTGAGGGCCGATAGGTCTGCTTCAGTTTGGTATCAGAGCTTGACTCTATTTGTATACTTCAGACAGGGGAAGCGAGGAAGAAATCTTAGCCATGTTGTCGAGAAGAAGAGACAGGAAAACACCCGATCCGCCAGAGGAAAGGGAAATGCCGAGAGGAAGGGGTAGGCATGTGCCAAATCCAACCATGGAAAGAGAGATTCATGACATACATTCCAGACTCGAGGACATGGAGACAACACAGAGGCACACAAATGGTGTTGGGGATTCCAGTGAATCTGAAAGTGAAGATGAAGTTGGACATGAAAGAGAAGAAGTCACAGCAGAAGATGCATCAAATGAACACCTAATTAGGGTTGTTGCAAGGATGGGTGCTAAGGAAAAAATGGATATTCCAGTATATGAAGGAAACCTGGATGCCAAAGAGCTTCTAGACTGGATTAGAGCTCTGGACAAATATTTTGACTATGAAGATGTCGAGGAAGACAAGAAGGTCAAACATGTTGTCACAAGACTTTAAGCACATGAAACATTCTGGTGGGATGAGCTATAGGATGACAGATGCTGCAAAGGCAAGAAAAATATATAGAGTTGGGATAGGATGATCGCAAAGATGAAGGCGAAATTCATTCCCAGGGATTACCAAATTACTTTGTTTCAAAGAATGCAGAATTTGAGACAAAAGTTGATGACAGTGAAGGAGTACACTGAAGAATTCTACAAGCTGAACATCAGGGTAGGTCATCGCGAAAGTGATGATGAAAAGGTTTCCAGGTACATGAATGGTCTGAGATACGACATTCAGGATGAGATGAGCATGATGACCATCCGAAAGGTGGAAGATGCTTATCACATGGCTCTAAAAGCTGAAGAGAATTTGATCCGAAAACAAGGTCAAAGAGTCTGAGGCAGAAGTTAGCCCAGAGGCAAATCAGTTGCCCATGATAGAAATTAGAAACCCAAGGAAGAGTGGAAGAAACCTCAGACTCAAACTGAGAGAGGTGGAAGCTCACAGAGAGGGAAGCATACTGAATAGAGAGGTCAGTATGCTGATGGAAACATTTTTCCTTGTACCAGAGGTAGAGGAAGAGGAAAAGGTGGAGTAGTGAAATGCTTCACATGTGGAATGGTCGGACATAAATCTTATGAGTGTCCAGACAAAAAGAAATAAGGAGGTGAGACTCACATTGTCGAAGCACAAAGAAGGAATGTTGAGGTAGAATATGCTAAAGGCGGAAGATCGTTGATGATGCGAAAATTTCTCTTAACGCCAGAGAAGGAGTTGGAGAGTTCGGTCCAAAGGAACAGACTTTTTCGGACCGCTTGCAAGACCAAAGATAGGGTATTCAAGGTCATTGTGGACAGTGGTAGCATAGATAATCTCATTTCTACAGAGATGGTAGAAAAGCTAGAGTTGGAGACTATTGAACATCCAAGTCCATACAGAGTTTCATGGCTACAAAAAGGACATCAGGTAAATGTCACTAAACAATGTTTAGTTGAATTTAAAATTGGAGGGTATAAATATGAAATAATCTGTGATGTCATTCCCATGGATGTTTGTCATCTATTGTTGGGTAGACCATGGCAATATGACAGAAATGTTATTCATGATGGGAGAAAGAACACATACACCCTAGAGAAGAATGGGAGAACTCACATTTTGCTTCCAATCAAAGATAAGGAGGTGAAACCTGAAGTAAGCAACACTGTACTTCTCATGAGTGGGAAGGAACTTCTTAGAGAGGTTAAGAAGAAGGAGGAACCGCAATTCATTGTGGTCAGGAAGCCTAAAATTGTTTTAACTAGTACGAGGGTAGATGATTTACCGGAAGAGGTTCAGAAATTGTTGGAAGAGTTTGTTGACATAGTAGTGGACGAACTACCTCGTTTGTTGCCACTGATCAGAAATGTAAGTCATCATATCGATCTCATACCTGGAGCTAGTTTACCAAACAAAGCAGCGTACATATTGACGCCGCAGGAGAATGAAGAAGTCAAAAGACATGTCCAGGATTTAATGGAAAAATGGTTGGTTAGAGAAAGCTTGAGTCCATGCGTTGTTCTGATAGTGCTCAGTCCGAAGAAAGACAGAGGCTGGAGGATGTGTACTGACTCGAGAGTGGTCAACATTATAACCATCAGGTACAGATTTCCATTGTCAAGGATGGATGATTTGATGGATTGCTTGAGTGGAGAAATTTATTTTTCGAAGATCGATTTGAAAAGTGGATATCATCAGATTCGTATGAGAGAAGGTGATGAATGGAATATAGCCTTCAAGACTAACGAAGGATTGTATGAATGGCTTGTTATTCCATTTGGCTTAATGAATGCTCCAAGTACTTTCATGAGGTTGATGAATGAAGTCCTGAAGGATTTCATTGGAAAATTTGTCATTGTGTATCTTGATGACATACTGATTTTAAGTAAAATAGAGGCAGAGCATATGAAACATTTGGCTACAGTGATGAAGAGGCTACAACAAGAGAAGTTGTTGATAAACATGAAGAAATCCTCGTTCATGAACATAGAGCTCATTTATTTGGGGTTTGTTATTTCTGCAAATAGGTTGAGGATGGATCTAGATAAAGTGGAGGTGATTAAGAATTGGCCATCGCCAAAGAATATCTTTGAAGTTCAAAGTTTTCATGGATTGTCTAGTTTCTACTGGAAGTTCATCAGGAATTTCAGTGGAATTAGTGCACCAGTGATGGATATAGTGAAGAAGAGACACAAGTCTTTTCACTAGACATAAGAGGCTAAGAAAAGCTTCAATTTGTTGAAGAAGAAAATCACGAAACAACCAATTTTGATGTTGCCGGATTTTAAAAAGACATTTCAAGTAAAATGTGATGCAAGTGGATTTGAAATAAGGGCAGTCTTGAGCAAAGAAGATAGGCTGATAGCATACTTCAGTGAGAATATTAATGAAGCGAAACTGAAATACTCCACGTATGACAAGGAGTTCTATGCTAGTATTCAGGCATTGAAGAAATGGAGGCATTACTTAATCCCTAAGGAGTTTGTCTTATACAGTGACAATCATGATTTGCAATTTGTGACTCAATAGGAGAAGTTGAATCAAAGACATGTTAAATGGATTGAATACATGTAGAACTTTACTTTTGTAACTAAGCATATTTATGGAACTGCTAACAAAGTTGTTGATGCTTTGAGTAGGAAATGTTTGTTGTTGCAAGAGTTCATAGTCAAAACACTAGGTTTTGATGATATCGGGGACATGTACAGAGATGATCCAGATTTTAAGGAGGCGTATGAAGCAACTGAGAATCCAATTCCCAGAGATAGAAGTCAATGGACATAATACATGATCCATGAAGGATTATTGTTTAAGGGTAATCAAATTTGTATTCCAAAATGCTCCATGAGGGAAAATTTGCTGAAGGAGAAACACAATGGAGGATTGGTCGGGCATTTTGGTCATGACAAGACGTTTTCAAAGTTAAATGAGTCATATTTTTGGCCAGGAATGAGAGTAGACATCAAAATATTCGTGGACAGATGCAGAATTTGTCAGCATTCAAAAGGGAAGAGGAAGAATGAAGGCTTTTATCAACCATTACCCATACCTAAGAGGTCGTGGGATGCAGTTAACATGGACTTCATATTGGGGCTGCCAAGAAAACAAAGAGGGTTTGACTCGATCTTTGTAGTGGTAGACATATTTTCTAAGATGGCACACTTCATACTGAGTCAGAAAACCAGTGACACAACTCACATTGCGAATTTGTTTTTCAAAGAGGTCATTCGACTTCATGGCTTACCAAGGAGAATAGTCTCGGATCGAGACACCAAGTTTTTGGGACAATTCTAAAGAACCTTATGGAAAAATATGGGAACAAACTTTTCATTTAGTTCATCTTATCATCCTCAGACGGATGGACAGACAGAAGTTGTGAACAAAAGTTTGGGAGACTTGTTGAGGAGCTGGTGACAGAACACCACAGTCAGTGGGACAATATTCTTCCACAGGAATAATTTGCTTATACTGATTCAATCAATAGAAGCACAGGGCAGATTCCATTCCAAATTGTTTATGGGATGTAGCCAAGAGGAGTTTCGGAATTGAGGGATTCAGAACAGAATGCAACTAGGAGTGCTAGTGCAGAAGATTTTGCAGAAGTAATGAAGGAACTTCACGGCCAGGTGAAGGAGTGACTACAAAACTTGAGCCAAGAGTATAAGCGTAGAGCATATCAACACAAGAGACAGCTTCAATTTTAGGTTGGTGATTTGATTCTGCCACATCTGAGAAAAGAAATATTCCTGAAGGGGACATATAACAAACTAAAGATGAAGAAGATTGGACCATGTAAGGTCTTGAAGAAATTTGGGGCAAATGCTTATGAGATTGAATTACCCAATGGGATTAGAATTTCTACGATATTTAATGTCTCAAATTTGTACCCTTACAAATATGAGGAAGAAGGAGCCGATAGTGAAAAACCAGAGGTTCAGTGGACAAAACATATGCCAGTTGCAGAGAAGCCACATATGGTAAGCATACAGGACAAAAGAGTTAGCAAGAGGACCAGGAGAAAATAATACTTTGAATACTTGGTCAAGTGGAAGGGACATCTAGTTGAAGATGCCAGCTGGGAGAATGAAGTAGAGATCCAGAAGCATGGACAGACCGTGCGAGAGCTCATGGACAGGAGCCCATGAAAATTTTCAAGCGAGGGAGTATGATGCAGGAGCATCACCAGCATCAAGCATGCGAGGGAAAAACACCAACACATTTTGGCACATGATAAATTGTTTGAAATGTTTTGAAGTTGGATACACAAAACTTAAATGAGATAATTAAGGAAGAGCATAGTTGTAGATTGTAATCATACCTTGAGCATCCCTCTCTCGTCTGAACGATTAAGAGGCATTTATGTCAATGAATGTAGGTAGGTAGCTTTGAATTCCATACTAGACAGTTTAGAGCGAGGAGGGAAACGAGATATAGACACCCTCATTGTATACTTGTAAGATTATTATGAGGAGAGAGCATAGAGAAGAAGGATCAAAGAGCTATGTAAAAGAACCCCATGAACAAAAGTTCTGGATTAATACAAAGATCTTTAGTTCAGACTCATGGTGTTCAATTTCTTTCTGTGTTTATACATGTTGATTGATATGTGCTTGTTTTCTCTCTGTTATGCATTTGCTTTGGTGCGCGAATGTATGATTTCCTATTAAATGTCTGAAATTTGAAGAAAGGGAGAATAAGGAATGAGTTTCAATTGTTTCTCTGTTTGAGCAAGAGTTTTCCTGGAAGGAGTGCAGTGAAATTTTCTGCAAGGTGTGCGTTGACAGAAGTCAGAGTTCGTCTCTGAAAGCTCAGGAGGGATAGAATTGTTCTCATTCTCTTAGAAGTGCAAGTTAAGCACAAGAGTCGTGCAAAGTGTGAATTGGCTGAGAAGAGTCTCAGAGTTTGCAACCTCAGGGAGTTGTTGAAAAGATTGTTTTCATAGGGAGTGGCCATAGTTGAAGAGGTTTAAATACTTGGAAGTATTTGAAGAAGTGCCGCAAGGTGTGCGTGCAGGAATTTTCCCGAAAAGGACTTGAGGATTTTTCAACCAAGTTCAGGAGGGATAGGATATTCCAAGTTGACAAAGAGAAACTCAAAAAGAATTAGTGCCTTAAAGTGTTGAAAGGAGGCATAGCGAAGTTGTTTTCCAGGAGGAAAAGTTTCGAAAGGAGATACCGTGTTCATTTCACAAAAAATCATCAAGGAGGAATTTGTCGGTCGAAATTCTCCATGGAGAATTTGCAAAGTTTCGAGAACTGTCAGATCATGTAGAGGAGCAAGGGATTTACGGGTTAAAATATTTGCATCAAGATTCACAAGGTTGCGAAAGGTAAAGTTGCGACACCGTGAAAGAATCTGAGCCATCCGTTGGAATGAGGACATGTGTTGCGAGATCACCCATATCGGGGATTCAAACATTGAAGGTTAAAAAGGCAAGTCCTTCAACTTCACGAGTGGTAAATCTGTGAAGAGAATCAGGACCATCCATCTGAGAGAGGATAGGTGGCATACTCACTGACACAAAGGTCATATGTTGATTGACCAATTCGGGGTTTCGTGGGTTGAAGAGTCGAAATTTCAGCAACAGGACTCACGAAGTCGCGAGGTTCGAAACTCCAAAAAAAGGAGGGAAGTTCCATCATGGGACCCACGTTGACGATGTGTTGGAAATTCACCATTTCGACATATCAGAGGATAAGAGGTCGAGACTTTTGTCCCGAAAGTCCTGAAGTCCCGAGTAGCGAAGTCGCGATAGAATCACAGTCGTCCATCTGGAGAGGACTGGTGGTAGAGATCAAGGGATCTCATGAACTCGGAGGTTCGCCAGGTGAGAGACCAAAAACTTGGGTGCTCCAAGTCGCGAGTGGTGAAATTGTGAGGACCGAGGGTATCCATTGGATCTAGGTTACGGGAGGACCGTTTGATCAGGAACCCCATCACATTTCGCGCATTCGGGGGTTCGAAGGTTTAAAGGAGTTGGTTTCGACATCAGAATTCGTGAAGTGCCGAGAGCCAAGGCACGGAGGGGACACATGGAAGAACCACACAGAGGGCCCGAGAATTAGACCGGTGGACACATGTCACATATTGGAAGGAGTCAACACTCCGTTGACTTTTCCCGTCTCGGGGATTCACGAGACAAGAGTACGTGAGATCGACGGTGAAACTCGCGAAGTGGGGAGTAGCAAGAGGCACTGGCATTTAAGCCTAGCTGGTGGTCACACACAAAAGGTGCTGACATAGAAAGAGCCGTAACCATTTCGCGATCTCCGGTTTCGCGTATTTGAGAAGGAAGAGTTGGGAGTCACGACTCACGAACTCGTGTGATTGCAAGTTGTGAAAAGGACCTATGGATCGATAAAATTGAGATTCCCGTGAGGAATCGAAATAGCCGATCCGGCTGAAGGGGATATAGAATGATCCTGTGAGCGGATCTCAGTCCCGAGGGTCGATAGGTCTGCATCAACAAGAAACAATATTCTAGTTATCTGGGATACCAGAAAATGGTAACAACACTAAGGAAGTTATTTTATTGGCCTATTATGAAGGGAAAAACAACATAACACTTAGCTAAGTGTCAATATTGTCAGTAGGTGAAAGTCGAACACCAACATCTAGCCGACCTGTTGTGGCCCTTACCTATTCCAGAATGGAAATGGGAGACTATATCGTTGGACTTTATTACAAGTTTTCCTAGAAATAAAAAACATAACGATTCAATTATGGTGGTAATCAATAAGCTTAGCAAGTATGAACACTTTATTCCTATAAAGTCTACTTTTAAATATATTAACATTGCTAAAGTATTCAAGACTCCATGGTATTCCTAAAATGGTGATTTCAGATAGAGACTTAAAATTTACATTTGCTTTTTGGAAAGAATTATTTCCAGGGTTAAATACTAACTTGAGTTTCATCACAAGTTACCATCCACAAACAGATGGGCAGACCGAACGAACAAACCAAATTATGGAAGATATGCTAGACATGTACATAATTAAAAAACCAAGCAAGTGGGAAGACTACCTACACTTGGTGGAATTTGCATACAACAATGGTTACCAAACATCAGCTAAGATGAGCCCCTTCAAAGTACTGTACAGAAAAAAGTGTAAAACTCCAATTAGCTGGGATAAACCAGTTGATAGACTCATGGTGGGACCAGAAATGCTCCATGAAATGGAGAGTATAGTAAAAAAATTACAACAAAATTTAAAAGAGGCTCAGGACAGACAAAAAAGTTACATGGACTTGAAAAGGAGACATCTGGAATTTCAAGTGGGAGACAATGTCTATTTAAAAGTCAAAGCCCAAAAAATTTCACTAAATCTAGGGAACTGTGCCAAGTTGACACCCAAGTTTTGTGGCCCTTTCGATATCTTAGCTTGAATTGGACCCATGACATACCAACTTGCACTTCCTTCCAATCTAAAAATTCATAATGTATTTCATGTTTCTTTGTTAAAGAATTACGTTCATGACCCTACTCATATGATCAATTGGAACTTGGTGCAGATGTAACCAGAAGGCGAGTTCCAAGTGAAACCTCTATGCATTCTTGACAGGAGAGAAATAACACTACAGAACAAAGTTGTCACCCAGGTAAAAGTACAATGGAAGCACTTTCGTTCTGAGGAGGCCACTTGGGAGTTGGATGGAGATTTGCAGAAATCTCATCCAATCTTGTTCCGAGAAATGGACGAACACTGAGGAAAGTGTTTTATTGAAGGGGGAAAGGATGTAATATCCCCAAAAATAATTTTTTTTTAAGTCTGGAAATGTTTAGGATTTTATTTCGATTTTTGGTAAATTCGAAAATTGGAAAATTTTTGCCATTTATGGCAATTCTGAATTTTGAATTTAGTTGATTGTAAATTATGATTATGATTGTTGGGAAAATATCTGATTTGACCCAACTAACTTGTAATGAATCCCATATTTACTCAAAAAAAAAAAATCTAGGGTCATTATGCACTACTTCCATTTCTTCTCTAACATCTCTTAACAATACTATGATGTGATTTAACATTATTTTTTCTTTACCTCCTTTACATTTACCATATCCTTAACAATTGGAACTAAAGACTCTAAATTATTCCTATTTTCAAGGAAGGTAGCTTGATTACTTAAGAGAATATAACTATATACATATACATATATTCACCATAGAGTATGCATTTAAATTGCGCAAGCTATATTTATACTATGGAAACACTAACTATATACATATACATATACATATACATATACATATACATATACATATACATATACATATACATATACATATACATATACATATATATATATACATACATATATAT
>ML793340.1:214681-232008 GCA_009831015.1 Picea engelmannii | reverse complement strand
AATATGCATTTAAATTGTGCAAGATATATTCATACTACGGAAACACTAACTATATACATATATATCCACTCACTATAGAATATGCATTTACAATTTGCGCAAGCTATAATTCGTACTATGGAAGACAATAAGCCTATTTTGACACTGGCTTCAAATTAAGTGAATTAACCCCTCAGACTTGTGTGAAAGATATTTACGGAATGAGTTCTATCTATATGACATTCAAAACGTGATAACATTAAGACCTAGAATAGTTGAGCCAAACGGTTGGGTGCCTATTGCTCGTTCTTGGTTGTTTTCCCACTCATTAGAACTAACCCTCGAACTAACACTGGCACAAGGGATAAAAAAGTTGATATTTAGTACATAACTGTAAATAAACTATAACCTACAACTAATCTGTCATTACAGTTATCGTAGTCAGATAGTATATGACTGTCATGGTGTAAATGAGTCCTGCCAATGACATTTATGGCGGTCTATCACTCACCCCTTGAAACTATTGCTTGTTTACAGTGTCCAATGAAAGTTTTCCACAGTGCCCTAATCACATGGGCTGGGTACAAATCTACATTAATGCCATCAATATTAACCTACAGGGATTTTCCCAAGTCTATTGTTTCACTCGTCATCTCGGCTCTGTGTAGTTTTCCCTTTGTTCACCGTGATAACCCTACCTTCAATATTTTGTGGTAGCATAACCAACATTTTAGCAGAGTCATGCTCGCTTGGGTAGAGGAGATTAAGGCAGACCTCATCCTTCAAATGATATCATGAGGTAAGGATTCTATGGTCGTTTATATCCAAACTCCCGATTTGAAGAAAGGTTCACTATGTGTATCATCTCTCTCGAAAAAATCACTGAGAGAGTGATTGGCCTATCTCCCATGTCTGGAGTAGAGTTTTCTTCTTTGGAAATGACATTTCACCCATTAGCGTTAGGGATTTGATTCAGTTTAAACCTATCCTTCATATTGGTTTTTAGGACTCTGTGTGATTACATCTTACTGCATGATATGCATTGCTTGCTATGGGTTCCTCAAACCTTACGACTCGAGGTAAAAAAATAGTTCGTGCTTGAGCCCTTCAAAATTTTCTTACTTCAGTAAAGATTCATATTGATTCATGGTTTTTGACTGTACGCTCTATGGCTTTCTCGGGTTTTCTTCCTTTGACGGGAACTGGGTTTTCCAACTGTGGGAAGGAGATTTTCCATTATGACTTTCATGTCGTTGAGTCTTTCCCTTTCGTTATAGATACGTTGACTTCTATAGGAAAATCCCATTGTGGACAGGTGGATTCCCTCTTGAACCCTAAATCTCTAATATCAAGACAGAAAGGTTCTAACCTTGGTCACTTACATCCGTTTAAACCTAGATAAACTAATATATAGATAAGAGGAAGAAGATGTACCTTTTTATGATGTTTGTCCTTGCCCAATTCCAAGTTGAGCTCTGATCCACAAGCTCTTCAATAGGTCCTACAATCCAATCAAAGACAAAGCATGATTTCTATTCTAATACAATTAGTCTGAAACCATATTTATCCATTAAAGACAAGTTCATGTAGGCATACACAATCTTGAAGGAAATAGGCCAAGCACATGTATTATTGAGAAATCGATAGAGATACTTATATACCTTTGATGTAGATGCAACAACCTCACCAAGATATCCTTGTCCAACCCCTTTCTCAAATGATCCACAAACAAATTGACTATGCTTCACTGATTATCTCCCTTATGAGATCATAAGTTTGATTCCTTCAATGTCCTCTTTTTTCACCATTATGAGGCCTCCTTATATAGGCTTGGAGAGGCCTAACCACTTTAGATTTTCTTGGGATAGGTTGAGGATATTTCTCCATCATTTCTGGATCCTCCCTAATATCTATCCTTGACCTCATATTCAAATCCGACTGACTCCAGAGATGAAGGGGATATTTCCCTGATTTTCTTCAACAACCCAAGATTTCCTCAAACAGACCAACGCTCTCCTAAAATGGAGTACAAAGTGTTGTAACGCTCCTCCAAAGGATGGAAAGGAGTGTTGGCACTCCATGACAGTGGGTAGGGGAGTGTTGGCCTTCAAAATTGATTTTTAAGTTGTTTTTTTTTCATGGTAAAAGATTTGTACTCTTTGTCATGTAATTTCTCTTTCTTAAACTAGTCTTTGAGGGTGTCTTTGAAGTTTCCTTGTGATTTCGTTCGATACATAACATAGGAAAGATGATTGTATGATGTCTGTGACACATATGGTGAAAATGCGACACTTGTAATGCTTGTAATGACGACAATAGGTCATTATTGAAATGAGTAATTTTGATGTGTAACAGATTTCCCCCCAAAGTGCGAAGTTAGAAGACATGATGACTGAAGTAATTTGTAGACTTTTTCGAGCAAGGGTATGGACTCGGAGAACCTGGTAGAAGCTGCACACAACCATCAAACAAATAATATGATATGTTTCAAAACCAAGGCAGGCATACCTATGCTTGAGTGATAAAGACTTTCAAGGTATGTCCGCCATAAGATACATTGCGGATCCATAATTATATTGACAAAAAGGTATAGCCACCGAATATACAATGTGGATATATACTTCCATGACATGAACTGATTGTAGACACAAAAAATACACAGTGGATCTATGAGATGACAAGACATAGCCACAGACCAATACAAATTGGATCTATGTGATAGTATATGTGTCAATATTCATGAGAAACTCCATCACAACCTGGGAAAAGTACATGCCAGAGTGATCACTCAACCCAAGATCTTCTTACCGATATCGATGTGGTACGAGTTTAACCATGTGAATAGATATCTTGATGTCAAACATGGTAGAAACCACTTGATTACCGGTCAATGAGGTAAACCGTTAATAAGTGCGAGGGAAATCACCATTGATGTCAATGATTCCTAAGGTACCTTAGTACATTCCAGTGAATGTGAATAGATGAGCTAAATTCAAACATCCATGGAATCATCCAATCAGGGGTCAATGATGTAAACCTACTTTCGGAAGTGAGGAGGCTTGCCATTGAGGCATGGCGGTCACAAGGTACTAACTGGTTTCTAAGATTAGTTCCCGGATAATGTGTTGAGGTCGACAGGAATAGACTCATCCCAAGAGGGCCTTGATGTATCCCCCATCAACAACACAAAATTTACATAGAGATGTAAATTGGTAGATCAAATGAACATGGACTGACACAAGTATTGAAACGGGATATTTGTGATGGTTGAATCTTGAGGAAGATACTTCCCTTGAACACTAAGGCACAAAAATAGAAACATGACATGGACCAAAACATGATGATGCAATGGAAACTGTGAATTTTTTTGGGTTACACAAAGGAGTAAACAAACTCAGAGGACTGGTTCAGTGCAAAGGTTTAGTGGATTAAAATGTATGCAAAGACAAAGCGTCATGTTCAAGGGAAACTGTAAGAGTGACTGGTGATGTTTTCAAAAACTTCTTGGCTTACTTCCTTCAAATTTTTCCCCCATCCATATAGACGAGTACCTCTTTTTGATTTAACAAGCTCGAGGATGATAACACATGCTCTATATAACTCACCTTCGGTAAGTCCCTCTTCCTTTGTTTAATGAACTGGAAGAAGTAAGGGTTCGGTCCATATGGGCCCTTCGATGTTTATTTTTAACGAGTCGAGAGAAGGTAAACTTAGTGATTTTTCATGCTTATAGAGTCGGATGAGAACTTAAAGATGACTCCAATGTTGTCCTTTTTCGTAATAATAGTCTCACAAGGCTGAAAAAGAGATAAATCATCACTCAAAAGATGCTCTTTCAAACATTTTAACGAGTGGGAACGGAATCAAGATCACTTGACAATATTTTCATGTTTAGAGAGTCTGAAAAGAGATTAAAGATGACTCCAGGGGGTTCCTTTTTTGTGTATCCATGTGAGTCCGAAAAAGAGATAAAATTTTACTGGGTGCATTCTCTTGTTTTTTCGAGCGTGAGAACAAACGAATATCATGCTCGTTAATGAGACAAGATAAAAATCGAACAAAACAACTCTGGAACCTTCCAATAATGATCAAATTGCACACCAGGGTATTAATAATTCCCCCAAAATGATTTCCAAAAAGCCTAAAATAACTATTGTTTTAGCAAAAATGAAATTTTATAATAGTAAAATAGGGTAAAAATGTCTTTTACCAATTCATTTGTGCCAAAATTTTTGTAGAGAAAATTTTCTTTGGAGGGTGATTCTTGGATTCATCGGTGTTGGAGCTACAATCATCCATTTCCTTCACCGTCTGGATCAGGTTGGTCCTCTGATTTTTCCAAACATTTGCATGCTTTACAATTGATTTTTAGGTAATTAATTTTATTTAAAAATGATGGCCTGAGAGTCTCTAAGAACTAAAGAGGCTCGACGCTCCCTCAAAAGGCTAGGGAGAGTGATGAGTGTTTTTTTTAGCATTGTGTTAGTCTTATCAGAAGAGCGCTCGTGCTCTGTTCAAAAGATGGAGGGGATGTTCCCCAAAAATGCACAAAAATGCCAAAAAATGGGCTCTGTGCTCCTCTAAGAGGCTAGGGAAATGTTGTTTGATTTATGAGTGCTCTGATAAGCTCATCTACATGATGTTAGTGCCATATTCAAATGGTAAATGCAACATTACCAAAAAATGCACAAAAAATGCCAAAAATAGGCTTGACGCTCCTCTAAAAGGTTCGGGGAGTGATTCTTGGATTTAGAGCACCTTGATAAGCTTGTTGGGATAGCGTTGGCGCTGTAATTAAAGGCTCAAGGGAGCATGGGCATGAAAAACACAAGAAAAGTGATTTTTTAAAGGTTTGAATTACTTAAAAATTGTTAATGTGGCATGACTAATGGTCTTTTGTTGATGTTGGTTGCAGGTTATATTAGGCAAAAGACATGATTGAGTGGAAGAAAGAGAGCATGAGCTCAATGATGTGGCTTCTTTGCAAAGTCCCTGATCAAGGGACGCATTGAGTAACTGCGGTCTCCTCAAGTTATTTAAGATGCAAAAGATGAAGAAGAAAGTTCTCCTTCTTGAGTACATGATCAGGTTGTGGAACACTAGGGAGTAGGGGTTCCAAATTGGGATACAACTAATTACCATTGATTTGGAGGATGTGTATTTCCTAACCAACCTCTCAAAGAGAAGGTCTCCTGTTATCTTATCTGGAAAGAGGGAACTTCCCATGCCTATATAAGAGTACTTGGAAAATCATTGTGTTCCAGGATCGAGATTGGTGGGAGGTAGAATTGCAATAAAAGATCTCATAGATCTACCTCTTCGATCTATTCTATTTTCCATCATGACATTAGCAGGGAGTACCAAATCTCTCTTGGTTTCAATATCGTAGGTGGCTTATGGTTTGCAGTGTTTAGAGTCAACTGTGTTTAACTGGAGTGCAACATTCCTTCCAAATGTGAAGGAGAATATTTTGAGATGTCGGATGGGGCAACAAAATAATTTTGGATATGGTTTGTTTTTGGTTTCGTTCTTCCTAGAACGCATTCCTCAAATGCAACCACATATTGCTCTTGCAGTACAACTGGCAGGTGAACCATGTATGGAACACTAGACAAGTATGTCTCTAAGGTTGGGAATGGAGTCAGAGTTCATATTTACATGAGACTTCTTTGCTTGGATGAGACGCCAACTAATCATTATAGAGGACTTCCCATACGTCGGAGTGGACTTCTGGGGGAGAAAGGACTTAGTTCTTCTATATGGAATGCACTGGGATGCATCAGGTGAGAAACCAAAACAATCTTGTCAAGTGTTTTTTGATTTTATAGTTTATATTATTTTTTAGGGTACCTAGAAGAGTTTTTAACAAACGTATCGTTTCAATGTGAAGATAGGGGAGGAACACATCCGACAAATATATTGGCATTGGGGCACCACAGAGATGCTTAGATAGTAGTAGATCATGAGGTAGAGGTAGGGGGTCTCCGGGAGGTTGAGAGAAAACTCTGTGGTCTCATGATCGGTGTCCCTCCTCTTAGGATTCAGGACGTACCCTTGCATCTGCAGAGACATACAGTGGGAGTCCCTGATGGTATTAAATCCTTTCTGAGACGAGTATCCCTTGCAGTAGTGTGCTACTCAGAGCACAATGTGATGTAGGAGGACTAGGACCTCTCTGATGTTTTTTGTATAGTCTGTATGACGATGTTATGGGCATGAGGACCCAACATTTTTCCCTTCTATGTACTTTTTGATGTAATCAATCACTTTTTGTCACTCCCTATATCTATACATATCCGAGTTTTTATGATTCCAAATGATGTTTGCAAATAATGATGTCTTTTGTGATGCATTTTATTTACATGTGATGTATGATTTATTTCCTTTATGAAACCTCATCTATGTGTGAGATATCGATCCATGATGTAATTGGCTAACGAATCTGAAGTTGTATTAAGTCCTCTTGGTATGTGTCTGTATTCAATAAAATCAAACATTCTTTCAAGATGACGAACTCGTAGATGGAGACATAATAGGATAGGATTGTGAATAACGTAGATTCGATTAAGTTGACAGACCACAATTTGAGAGTCTAGGTTAATGATCATACAAGATATACCTAGGGAGGAGGCTTCGGTTAAAATTCCATTGACAGCATGATATTTTTCCATGTTGTTAGTTGTTGATCCTAGTCAAATACCTCATGAACTCACCAACTCGTCAGAGTGGTAAATGACCCAAGCTACAAAAGCAATGTTTTGGGTGTGTTGACTAGCACCATCCGCAAAACCGACAAATATAGGAAAGGAAGATGCATCTACGCACGCAAACACAAGAAAAATTATAAGTGGATAAGGAAAAAAACTCATTCACGCAAGAGAAAATGACACACAAAACTAAAAATACAATAGTGTACAAAGCACACATGCTAGATGTCCTATGCATAGTACTTCTTAAGGTAAATCTCGTTTCGGGGCTCACCCAAGGATATTTCATCATACTCAACTAGCTCATAGGTGCCTCTATGTAAAACATGTTTCACGATGTAAGGACCATGCCACAAAGGTTCTAACTTGCATGTCCCTAAATTATCATGAGCTTGGTCGTAAACGAGGAATAGGTCTCCTTCTACGAAAGTACAAGCATGGAAGGATTTTTCATATTGATTCTTCATTCGCTTTTGTTACATCTGGTTAACGAGAGCGGCATCATGATGTGTTTCATCCAACCTGGTCAGGTGTAAGAAGTGTTCTTCTTCGGCAGAAGTGTGAGGCATGATTTCTACTTTGATTTTCAACGAGGAAATTTCGCACACTCGATTTGTAAAACAACTTCTATGCCATATAGTAACTGGAAAGGAGTGAATCTAGTAGCAGTTCTTACTAAAGTACGGTAACCCCAGAGAGAGGAGAAAAGTTGTAGGTTCCAAGAGGTCTTGTTTTCCACTACCATACATTGAATCATGGTTTTAAGGACTTTGTTGATAGCTTCAACTTGTCCATTTGCTTGAGGATAGTACGAGGATGAGTTCTCATGGAGAAAACCCAACTTGGCATGCAAGTCACTCATCATCTAGTTTTGAAAGTGTGAACCATGATCAGTGAAAATGGTTTGTGGAACACCAAAGAGAGTGATGATATGGTTGAAGAAGAAAATATCTACAGTACGACCATCATTCAGAAAGGTAGGCATAGCCTCAAAACATTTTGTGAAGTAATCAACGACGACGATGATATAAATGTTCCCCCTGACTGAGGTAGGATTACACTGCATGAAATCAATGCCCCATTTGGAAAAGGGGCCGATGGAAATAATGGGATGCAGTGGAGCGAGGTGGGTGCATACCGTTTTATGAAAAACTTGGCAGGGTGGGCATTTTTTGACAGCCTCGATACAATCTTTGAAGATAGAGGGTCAAAAGTAGCTGGCACATAAGATTTTCTGAGCTGTAGCCATCCCATAAATATGACTGCCACAGTCTCCAAGGTGACAGTCATTTAGGACGCGTTAAGCCTCTTCATTATTAAAACATAGTCGTAGGATAGTGTCAATACCACAATGATACAGCGTGTCACCGATGATAAGGTAGCAGTGAGAATGATGGTGAATATGACGACGTTCTTCACGAGAGATATCGAGTTGAAAACGTTGGGTTTGGAGATAAAGAAGGATGTCTCCATACCAAGGATCAGACATGCTGATGAGGAATAGAGATTCATTGGGGAGAGATTATATAGACTTAGTGTCTTGATAAACATGGGGAAGATCACAGATGAGCTCTGCAAAAACCAAGAATTTCTTGGCTTTGGAGTTAGCAAACTCGAGATCAAATTCCTAAAGGATGGCGATCCATTTGGAATATTTTCCCCCAAGAACTTGACATGTCAGAATGTGATACATGGGGTTAGAGTCCACTATAACTATGGTGGTGCATAGAAAAATGTAATGACAAAATCTCTGGACAATGATGATGGTTGCCAGAGCCAACTTCTCAACATGTGAATATCGGAGCTTTGGACCACATAGATTTTTGCTCAAATAATATATCACATGTTCTTCACTGTTAGGGTCTTCTTGAACTAAAACCATAGCAATAGTGGAAGTAGAGGCTACTAAGTAAAGGATATATTCCTTTGTATAATTCGGAGGATGCAACATAGGTTCTTTGGTCAATGCATGCTTAAGAGCCTCAAAATATCATTGAGATGTGTCATCCCAGATGAAAGAAGTGTCTTTCTGCACCAATCACATAAATCCTTTGGTAATCTCAATGTAGTTACAATTGAAACGTCGAAGAAAGTTCACTTTCCCCTACAAATGTTTTAGTTATGTCAAATTATTAGGTCGGGATAAATCAAGGATAGCCTTAATTTTTAAGGGATCCACTCGAATACCGTCCTTGGAAACAACGAAGCCGAGGAGTTGACCTAATTCGACAACAAAGATACACTTGTGTGGGTTCAAACAAATATGGTAGAACCAACATTGAATAAAAATAGCCCGGAGATGACCAAAATGGTCTAATCGACTAGATGAATGGGAAGGTAAATCGTCGAGGTAAGGTTCCACAATATGTTTGATATCATGGAAAGCATATGACATGGCCTGTTGGAATGTAGCACCAACATTTTTTAGGCCAAATGGTAGTTTCCTATATGTGAAATCTCCCCATGGGTAGATGAAGGTTGTCTTATGTTGATCAGCGGGTAATTTGTCAATGTGGTTGTACCCTGAGAAACCATCCATGAAAGATAAAATCACACTATCTGTGCAATTATCAATGATCTGGTCGATGAAAGGCGTAAGGTAATTGTCTTTCGGACAAGCCTTATTGAGGTTCCTATAATCAACACAGACACCAATGGCCCCTTGCTTCTTAGTGACCAAAACAATATTCAAAACCCATTCTGTCAAAGGGACAGGATAGATGAAGTCAGATTTTAATATTTTTTCAACTTCTGCTTTAATAGCCGCAGACTTCTTAGGATGGACCAGACAGAGTTTTTGTCGAACAAGTTTTACACCTGGGTAAGTTTTAATCTCATGCACAATGATCAAAGGATCAATCCCTCGCATTTCTTCATAGCTCCAAGTGAAGACATCGCAGAATTAGTTAAATAAAGCAGTGTAGGAAACCACTTCCTCGGGCGAACAATTAACACTGAGATTAATATTCTCCACGACACCTTCCTTGATCGAAATGTAAATAACAATTGTAGAGGAAATGTTGCATAAGTTCTCCTCAGAAATAGTATCTTGTGTAAGTATGGGTGATTATGGAAAGTCGACAACATCGGGGGGAGATAGAGTGTATATCTTCCTGTATTTCTTCAAGACATGGAATAAAAGAGGATCAATGATGGTTATCATCCCAAGGTACGTCTTCAATGTAAATCTTTTCCATAATAGATTCGTCGGACAAAAATATTTGAGAAATGTAGTCAAATCCAGACGTCAAGGAATTCAACCAAGATGACATTGAGTAAGTGTCAGTTGCCAAGATATGTTGGTCATATAAGGAGGGAGAGATGGATTGAATAGTGGTGTATGAAGCCTCAGATGGAGTAAGTGGCATGGTGTCACCTAGTGCATCGAACTCTAGAGGACTAGGTACAATCCAGGGATCAGATGATTCCAAAGACTGATAAGTCATAGTCGAAATCATATTGACTGTGGAAATATGATGTGTTGTAGGAGGGAGTGGTGTAGGGAAGGTACCCATAAGGGTGGAGTATTTTAACAATCCTACACCAACACTTTCATACGTGATCTTGTGATCTCCCAAGAAAGGAATATTGTTGGTAGTGGGAGCGTGAGTGGCGGGTGTACAAAAGTCTAACTGATTGATAATGACAATTTTTCCCTGATGAGGAAATTTTACACATCGAAACACCGACGAAGCGACGATAGTCATAGAATAAAACCATTTTATTTCTAGTAATAAGTTGTAATCAAGGGGAGCATCAACCACCTTGACGTCAATAGAGACGGTTTTTCCACCCAAATGGATAGATAGGGAATGCAAGAGTCCGTGAGGATTAAAACCTTTCCCATCGAGTGCGTGCAACATCACTGGGGATTTGTTAAGTGCAGGTGATTTTAAGCCTTTCCAACAAGCTAAATACATGACACAAGTAATGGCTCCCTCATCCAAGATAGTGCGGTGAATTTGTTGATTGTGAACAACAACATCAATTTGAAAAGCAAGTTGGTGGTAGAGTCGGGACATAAAATTGTCCAGGATAAACGTGATATTGTTAGACAACTCAGGATCAAAAGTAACAATAGAGGCCACGAGCATTCTACATTGATTTGGGTAGTGTTGTATAACTTCCAATGCAGACATAGCACATGGTGCTTGAACCAAATCTTACACAATGTTGTCTTTGGGTGGCACGTGAACTAGGATTAAAAGTAGATTTATAGATAGTGCTCTTGGGAGGACGTAATATAGAGTCTAATGTAGGTCTCTCTATCTAAAGAGATCCAGATAGAGGACTAACAGAGGATGGTGATGGATCTGGCAAAGTACCGTCAGTGACCTTTGCTTTGTCAGGTTTAGCTGGTGTGTTGTAGGTTGTAGAGAGAGTGGTTAAATCAATCTCGTTGAACATATAAATATGGGCACTTGCCAAGGCTTCATCATGAGATGGGTGGCTAGAACTGCCCCCTGGAGAGGGGGTTTGAGCAACCATATATTGTTGTTGAGGAAAAGGCTGAGTAAGCACGATGGGTTGGTAATTCCCCTTAAAATATTCTGCCACTTCATCACCATGTGGAAAGTCTTGAGTGTAGTGATCATCATTACAAATAAGACATGGTAATTTTGGTTTCCGCTGTGGTTGATTTTCAGTAGCACGTGGTGGGTTTTGAGCTTTGGGTTGTTCATTGTTATTATTATTTTTGGGTCTATTTTTTGTCTTCTTCTTACCTTTGGATTGTTTTGAAGGGGAATATTTAACTGCATTCACCTAAGATACTTGAGTTTGGGGGTAGGTAGAGGAGAGTGAGGTCGAACTGGGAGTGGTTGCCGAAGAAGATCGATTTTTCGTTCCATTCAACTAGGAATAAGATTGGGTTTTGACAGAGCCGATAACTCCATCTGCATGTGACATGGATGAAGGTTTAGATGGATCGATAGTGGCACGAGTAGCATTTTAGATCAACTCATACAAAGTACCAGATTGTGAATAAACCAAATCTAATTACTGAGCCTGAGAAATGGCTCCTTCTTTGGTGACTACACCACCCATGGTGACATCAAGATAAATCGAGGGTAATAGTGATTTAGTAAACCATCCCGCCAATAATGAGCCATGAATGATTGCTTTGATCAACCTTCGTCGTCGTCTCCATTCATGAATATGATCAAGGATATGCATGAAGTTGATTTGGCGAAGGGAGGTCAAGAGTTCGGTACCCGTATCGTCTCAAATGGGTAGTTTAAAGTGCATGAGAAAGGACATTGCAAGGGAGTTGAAATCTTGTAAAGAACCACGTGGAAGTTCAATATACCACTTGGCTATAGAGCCTATAACTGTTCGCTAAAAAAGATGTAAATGTATAGAATTTTCCATTAAGGAGTTTGATGAACACCATAAATGGAAATTCATCACATGGTTGTTCAGGTCTTCTCTAGGTTTACCTTCAAATTTTGGAATATCGGAAGGTAATTTAGCCGGAATCACTGGCCAAAAGGTATAATGTAATATAGGATCATTGGTCAACCAAGATAGGTCTGGGAGATCCAGATTCGCAAGAAATGGTAGTTGTTGGTTAACATGAGGGTGATACTGGTGTGGCATAGGGACACTAGTAGGGCCGTAAATTGGGTTAGGTGGATAATTGTATCCAATAGGTACTGATCAAAAGGAAACCACGACCTCTACGGAAGATGCAAGTTGGAAGGACTCCGTCATCGACCAACCACTAGAGAGACTCAATGACAACAATTACAGACCGTTTACTCCATTTGACTTCTATTAGACGACGAGTTACCAAACCATTCTTAAATATGTAAAATCAACTAAATTCAATCCCCATTTACTAAGCCATGGTAACTCCTTGTACTTAATTTCAAGGACAGTTCATGATATATGTTTATCAACAACCATAGTTATTACAATAACCTACCATGAATGAATAACTTCATTACATTTACCTCACTTACCTGGCAATAGGATAACATACACATCTCATCTCATATGCTAGTATCAATAAATAAACCACCATGACATCTTAATGAAAAATACCATTATGTCGATTATAATATAAAGACTTTCACATTAACTAACTAAACTACAATGTCATTACTTTAATGATTACATCCTTACATTGACAATCATTACCATAATTTACATTCCATTTTAATATTTAAACCTACTTCAACAATTATTACCTTATAAATCCATCTATCCTTTTTATAGTTATTACCATTGACCCATATTACTATAACATTTATTACATTAACAACTATTTCATGAATACTTCAACATCACTTTAACAATTGTAATACCTCACATTCACATCCCATTAAATCAACTTCCGTTGCTTTGTATTAACATTAACTAACACCTTAACTAACTTAAGTAGCTTTCTTTATTAAATACTAAAATAAATGAAAGGTTGTTAAAGAAAGGTGACTAAAGGCAACTAAGAAGGGTTTCGCTTTTAAATATTAGTTTCAACCTTGTAAGAAAGGTAAATATGTAACTCTTGACATCCACCAACTTGTTTACAATCGGAGTTTCCAATGAAAAGATTCTAAGAACAAAAAGTCAAGATGATAGTCAGCTAGACAAATGATTAAAACCATACACTAGTTACATAAAGACATTAACCACTAAAATGTAATTGCTAGGTTTATTAAGCACGGTGGTTGATCAAAGGCGTTATGGATCTCTATTTTGTTTTTTCGGACTATTAGGTGACCTATCAACTATGAGGTTGACTAGGAGGAACTAAAGGGCGACTTGCTCAAGAGACGTGGCAGTGATGCCCCTCATCACATGGCAATCTATGATATTTAAATCATTTCAGAATTCGCTGTCACTCTGAAATGTAAGAACTAAAATCCAATTCACCTAAGGGTTAAGAAAAGTAAACAGTATGGTTACTGACTAGTAAACGTAGAATCAATTTAGTTTAAAGGCACTTTTGAAACTGTAACTATTCAATTTTGGCTTAAAAGGAGAGCACAAAAAATCAACTAAATCTAACATATAGTGATCAACCGAAATCATTACACATTGACGGCCAGAGTGGTGTCAGCTACAACTGGTAGGAATGCTAGTAAATAAAAACATTTATTAAGGTTGTCATCCCACTCATTAAAGGTATTAAACAGAGGTAAACTTCTAACAGTCACACCATCTGTTCAC
Source organism: Picea engelmannii (assembly GCA_009831015.1). NCBI lineage: Eukaryota > Viridiplantae > Streptophyta > Pinopsida > Pinales > Pinaceae > Picea > Picea engelmannii. The sequence continues at coordinate 218,149 of ML793340.1, read as the reverse complement.
TAGCTATCCCGAGCATCAACGCGGGCTACAACATTGGCATTTAATCTACAGTAAAACCATAATCCGGCAGCAGTCAAGGAAAATCACCAGACATAGATACCCCAGGAAAAATGTGTAGTATCCATTACAGCATACGCAGAGAAACCTAACCATATAAACGCCGAGCCCATCGTGGGAAACCCACTGCAAGCCAGAAAATGAATTCGCTCAGATCCATATTACAGTATTCATGAACCCCAACGAGAAATTTCCATAACAATAACACTGAATCAAGGAAATAAAAAAAAATGAAAATCCCAGAAACAAACAGGAGCGAATTCTCATTTGAAGGTTCCCAGACGGATTGCCCACTATAATCGAAGACAGGATGCCCCAAACGAATGGCCAGTCACTTACGAAACGAGATGACAGTAGTTTTAAAAAGGGTGAATGACAACAAATTGCAAACGAAATTGCAACAACTTATAAACTCAGGGGTAAAACAAAATGCTCACGGGAATGTACAGGATACCAACACTAAATAGAAACGCCTACTGGCAAGGAAAAACACCATGGCTAAAAGGGTAAAACCCTCACGACGATTTTAAACGCCGACAAAAGTTTCCTGCCCACATCAAAAGGTAAAAAAAAACACCATGGCAAGGTAAAAACGCCAGCAATAATATATAAAACACCAACAAATAATATAAAAGAAAACGCACTGTAATAAATGAAATGCCCACTGAAATAAAATAAAACACCAACAATAATATATAAATTTGCTTTTCTTATCTATTATAACAGAGGTAAATAACTTCATTACAAAAATCCTTTAGCAAGCACACAAGCAGAGATGTATAGCCGCATTGTCGAGAAACATTTTACCAAACACAGAGAAGGGTTCATATACAACCTTAAGCATTCACATTATTCTTAAAGAGAAAACCTACTTGCGTACCTGTGACCGACGACGAATAAACTGAAGATGCAGTCCCGCACTTGAGCTCCGTGCCACTCCTGCTCACCGACCGTGGAGACTACACCGATACCTCCCAGCCAAACTCTAGGGGTACTCTGCTTCCCCCTTAGCCCCCCGAGCCGCAAAGGGGCCACACACAATCCAGACAATAACCTAGCTTCCCAGCCCACCTCCAAGGCTGAGCTACCACTCTAATACAGCTGATAAAATCCCCAACTCCTCACAAGCAATCCGTCCAGTTTTCAATTTCGACATCATAACAATACCTCATAGCCCATCCCCTTTTCCCCTAGCCCCTTTCCTTTTTATCCCGTTTTGACCTAAATCACATTTATTTTAAGTTTTAATCAAAANCCCCCCCCCCCTTTTTTTTTCTTTTTAAAAAAAAAAACTCAAAAAGGTAAAAGCGCTAAGCATCTTTTCATTTTATTTTTTTAAATTCATATCTATATCTATATATATATATTATACTCCCACTTGTTAAATAATTTTATTACTATTGGTTCAATCTGAGTTTATGTAGGAGTTTTAAGGAATATAGTTTAGTCCCTTAAGAAGTCAATTTATTCAGTAATGGTTATGTGTTATGTCAATCAAAACTATGGCTTTTGGTATTCATTTATTTATGAATTACTTTAATTTTTGAAAAACTATTGCGTTCATAAGGGAGTTATGCTTTCAATAAGTTAATGAACTCTCATTGCAGGTTGCGGTTAAAGAAGGAGAGGCCTTCGATGAAATTTATTCTCTGAGTTAACTAAAATGTATCCGTTGATATATTGGTTGTAGTTGGATGAAGTTAACGCTAATGAATCCAAGAACTAGAGCTCAGGTACGTTCTAAAAATTGTATTCTCCTTGCATTGCATTGAGGTGCGAACTCTAGCCTAAAATCTCATAAAGATGTTTTGCTTAATTATTTTAATGGTTATTAGGGTTAATTGTTATTACTATTGATATTTGGGCATAGGATTAGATCAAGATTCATAGGATATATTTCATTTAGAATTAGGGTTAGGCTCTTTTTAGAGTTAGAGTTAGTGCCTTTTTCCTTAAGGTTAAACGAAATTTTTATCTTGGAGAAGTTTTATTTATTTAGGTTTGTTTCCTTCATCCACCTCAATGCGACGTGCCCTTCAGGATGCACCACGTGCTCCAAGGGTGCCACTCACCTCGTTCATTTCCTTTGCGCGACGTGCCCTTCAGGATGCACCACGTGCTCCAAGGGTGCCACTCGCCACATTTGTTTCCTTTGCGCGACGTGCCCTTCAGGATGCACCACATGCTCCAAGGGTGCCACTCGCGAACTGGACTGATTGGTAGACATCTATAACCCCTGGAGTCAACACTCCACCAGGTGAACTTGTGGGAGACTAAGGGCTCTAAGGAATAAGGCCTCCGCCTTATTGCGCGCCCCTTAGAATCATCATGAGTGACTATCGCAGTCTTCCCTCACGACATCGTGGATCCTCTCGAACTAGGTAATCATTAACCTACAGTTCGAGCCACGTCAGGAGTGCTAGTATGCGGTGGCAGGGTTGTTGTCCACCCCTCTCCCTCAACCTCTCTGGAAATTGTGTGTGGCCCTTTTAATCCATATGTGAGTCTGGTCGACAAGCTATCGTCAGCCTGCATCATCAACAATCATGTCAGAAATGACAACATCATATCATCGAATCAAATGAAATATCAGAGTAAATAAATCAACCCAAAAGCACACTCCCTAACTCAATCCGGAGTCCAAGGGGTTCCACCGATGCCTCTGCATCCTCGAGGTCAAAAACCCTGCACACTCAATAAAAGTGAGTCAATATCTCCTGTCTACATCAAATAGTAAAACATCATGTCGTTTGTCAATCGCATCATAATCAAGTATAAATGGTTTAACATCACAAAAGTCCAGATCACTTCCGAGCAAGTGTCCTCAAAGAATAAGTTTTCTCAGTGCGCCAGAGCGGGATGTTACATACACCCCCTCTTGGTCTAAAATTCATCCCGAAGTTTCTCAGTATAAATGCCAAAATAAAATCACCACAGTATCATAAGTACCACAGTATCATAAGTCTATCTATCAAACAAAAATGGAAACTGCTAGCGCATATCATATGCGTCCTCCCAGGTCATCGAGTGTGGACTATAACTGTCCCATTGGACCTTGACCTGATCTACCGTTCGATGTCATAACTGTCGAACACGATGATCTATGATGTGGACCGGCTCAGCCGTGAGCACTCCCTCATCCGATCCCTGCAAGGAACTCATGTCAATCACATGTGTAGGATCACTAATATAATGTCTCAAAATAGATACATGAAAAACATCGTGCATACACCTCAAAGAATTAGGCAAGGCTAGTCGATAGGCCACGGGCCCCTTTCTCTCCACAATCTTGAAAGGTCCCACGAACCTAGGAGAGAGTTTAGCTCCCTTTCCAAACTTGATCGAACTCTTATGCAGTTTAACCCGCAAGAAGACTCGATCGCCGACCTCGTAACTACGGTCGACTCGGTG
>ML793340.1:187788-206840 GCA_009831015.1 Picea engelmannii | reverse complement strand
CTTGTTAAATAATTTTATTACTATTGGTTCAATCTGAGTTTATGTAGGAGTTTTAAGGAATATAGTTTAGTCCCTTAAGCATTCCATTTATTCACTAATGGTTATGCATTCTGTCAATCAAAACTATGGCTTTTGGTATTCCTTTATTTATGAATTAGTTTAATTTTTGAAAAATTATTGCGTTCATAAGGGAGTTATGCTTTCAATAAGTTAATGAACTCTCATTGCAGGTTGCGGTTAAAGAAGGAGAGGCATTCAATGAAATTTATTGTCTGAGTTAACTAAAACGCATCCGTTGATATATTTGTTGTAGTTGGATGAAGTTAACGCTAATGAATCCAAGAACTAGAGCTCAGGTACGTTCTAAAAATTGTATTCTCCTTGCACTACATTGAGGTGCGAACTCTATTCTAAAATCTCATAAAGATGTTTTGCTTAATTATTTTAATGGTTATTAGGGTCAATTGTTATTACTATTGATATTTGGGTATAGGATTAGGTCAATATTCATAGGAGCTATTTCATTTAGAATTAGGGTTAGGCTCTTTCTAGAGTTAGAGTTAGGGCTTTTTTCCTTAAGGTTAAACAATTTTTTTTTATCTTAGAGAAGTTTTTATTTTTATTTTTTTATTTAGGTTTGTTTCCTTCATCCACCTCAATGCGACATGCCCTTCAGGACACACCACGTGCTCCAAGGGTTCCACTCGCCTCGTTCGTTATCTTTGCACGACGTTCCCTTCAGGATGCACCATGTGCTCCAAGGGTGCCACTCGCCACATTCGTTTCCTTTGCGCGACGTGCCCTTCATGATGCACCACGTGCTCCAAGGGTTCCACTTGCCAACTGGACTGATTGGTAGACATCTATAACCCCTGGAGTCAACACTCCACCAGGTGAACTTGTGGGAGACTAAGGGCTCTAAGGAATAAGTCCCCGCCTTATTGCGCGCCCCTTAGAATCATTATGAGCAACTGTCGCAGTCTACCCTCACGGCATCGTGGATCCTCTCGAACTGGGTAATCATTAACCTACAGTTCGAGCCACGACGGGAGTGCTAGTAGGCAGTGGCAGGGATGTTGTCCACCCCTCTCCCTCAACCTCTCTGGAAATCGTGTGTGGCCCCTTTACTCCATATGTGAGTCTGGTCGGCAAGCTATCGTCAGCCTGCATCATCAACAATCATGTCAGAAATGACAACATCATATCATCGAATCAAATGAAATATCACCGTAAATAAATCAACCCAAAAACACACTCCCTGACTCAATCCGGAGTCCAAGGGGTTCCACCGATGCCTCTGCATCCTCCAGGTCAAAAACCATGCACACTCAATAAAACTGATTCAATCGCTCTTGTCTACATCAAATAGTAAAACACCATGTCGTTTGTCAATCACATCATAATCAAGTATAAATGGTTTAACATCACAAAAGTCTAGATCACTTGCGAGCAAGTGTCCTCAAAGAATAAGTTTTCTCAATGCGCCAGAGAGGGATGTTACGCGCTTCTATGTTACCATACAGATCACATACTTTCAAAGGGACATAACCAAAACCAGAGGTTCCAATAGTATGAGTCGGGGTCCTAAATGGTTCACTTTGGAAAAAAGGATCCTCTACTCCAGATGTTGTGTTAGTTCCGGTGGGTACTTTGGTATACTCAATAAAAACAACCTCTCCAGACGAGTTCACCCAACAGATGCAGATATCGCCTAATACTCAAAGTTGGGTTGATTTTAAAAGCTTCCAAAGAATCAGAAACAGTTCAAAACTATTCTAAAGAGTGTGTACTTCCAACCTTAGAACCTAGTTCATTATGAGCCTCAGGAGGGCCTTCTAAAGATTTGGGAAGAAAATATAGATAACCTTCCAGATCTTCCAGGGGTAACCCTTGCATCCTACGAGAACGACGAAGGCCTATGTTTCTTGAGCTAAGTAATGAACGAAATAATAAATCTATGTCTGACTAACGAAAAGAAACAACATACGCTAAGAAATATAGGAATCAAACCAAGAAAACAAAACCTTGTCTCGATGACCACACTAGTTGGTGATGAAATCCAACGTCATGTGATCAAGTCAAGAAGGGGCTAGTATATGAGTGGGTGGAAAAATTACGATGGCGACTTGCTTAATGGACTTATGCCTTGGTGCAAGCTTCCACACAGTAATTATGGATTTACCCGCCAAGGATCCTGAGTGAATTTGACCACCGTCTGTTCCAGGTACAACGAAGACTTCCCTTCACCGTCACCTTGTGTAAAAAACCCTAAAGATTATGGCTACTAAGGATGAAAAATCGCAGTCAGCCCCTAGGAGGGTACCGTCAATAGTCTAGTCTGAACGTATGGGAAGGATAACAAGTTTGAAATCCTTCGAGAGAACTGAGGACAAGTGGACCGATAGAACTCTAGAGGAACCTGAACGAATTCAGAATTCACGAAGCACTGAGACCAAATGAAGACAGTCGAGTCTCAAGAAGAACCCCCAATATACGATCTAACTACTATGAATAGTTGAACCTCGAAGGGATAATCTCCGTAATTCTCCCGAACATGACCTTGTGTCTAACCCCATTATGAGAGGGGGATCCCATAAAGCTTATACGTACATTGGATTTTCTCTCCCTATCATAAGATGCTAATGTTTGTTTTGAATTCTTTGGAGACTTGTACTCACAGCCTAATCCAAAGTGCTAATCCTAGTTTAATTTTGTTGGAGTATTATAAAAACAAAAGTTCTAGATCAATTTTAATTAGCATTGATTTTTCAGTTGTTATTTACTCAGGGGTGTATGAGAGTGAAAATGATGATATTATGACTCAATTGCCAAAAAATGCATAAGAAATGATAAACAATATTTTCTTTCAGTGAATGTCTATTTAAGGGAGGGAGAAAAAATTTCTTATCACTGTCAAACACCAAGATACAGTAACCTCATGTAATTGTTTATCAATCAGGAATCCAATATAATGCTAAAAAAAACATAAATTCGTTCTAATATCCAAAAACCAATCATGAAAATATATATGTTTGCTTAAATGTGACTGATAATCAGTTTGATGTAAAGCTTCCTCTGTTATCCAGACTTCAAGATCCATGAGGTTTAAGAAATCAAAATCAAGCTTCACATAAACAAAAAACACTCTCATTATGATTAAACAATAAACACAAAGGCAACTAAATTTGCAAAAAGAAGAACAAAAAACTCAAAACAGAAGAAAATGCCTAAAAAATGACCTCAAAGATCAAATGGAATGGTGCATAGATCTCTAAATTTCCTTATGACAACTTTCATGCAATCAGATGAGTGAAAAAACAGTAGATCGACTCCAAATCTCAGGGAAGAAGAGTGACTCAAAGTAAGGAAGAAAAATGTCAAAAATCCAAACCAAACATCATCAATTCTTAGAAATCAAAATGTCAGAGGTCAAAACAAGGATACATTGAGATGGTAATAACCCTGACCAGATGAAAAAGCAAAAACTAGACTAAGATATCAAGTCCCAAAAACGTTTTTAGCAGAAAAAGACCAACACTATAGTGTCAAGGGTACCAGAGAGTTGGAGCGCTCTGTGGGAGCCTATAAGGGAGTGCCAACACTCTGGTGGTAGAGGCAGGGGAGCGTTGGGCTCTCAAAATAACAAACTATTGCTCAAAACTTAAAAAACTCAGGAAAATCCAGAAATTGAGTGTGTATGGAATGAATCCAAGAGCCAAAAACACATATAAGAATCAGAAAAACAACATTAACAATATCTAAAGGTGAGAAAAGGCCAAAAACAAGACCAATAAAAGGAAACCAAGACTGAAATCTTCGCTCCCCAGTGCAGTCGCAAATTTCTGTTACAGGAAAATCCCCCTGCAGACAGGTGGATTCCCTCTTGAACCTTAAATCTCTAATATCAAGACATAAAGGTGATAAATTTGTTCACTGACATCCCTTTAAACCTAGCTAAACTAATCTATAGATAAGAGGAATAATATGTACCTTTTTACGATGTTTGTCCTCACCCAGTTCAAAGTTGAGCTCTGATCCACAAGTTCTTCAACAGGTCTTGCAATCCAATCAAATACAAAGCATGCTTCCTATTCTACTACGATTAGTCTGAAACTAGATCTATCCATTAAAGACAAGTTCATGTAGGCATACACAATCTTGAAGGAAACGAGCCAAGCACATGTATTAATGAGAACTCAATAGATATACGTATAGACCTTTGATGTAGATGCAACAACCTCACCAAGTTTTCCTTGTCCAACCCCTTGCTCAAATGATCTACAAACAAAATGACTATGCTTCACTGATTATATCCCTTATGAGATCATAATTTTGATGCCTTCAATGTCCTCTTTTTTCACCATGAGGAGACCTCCTTATATAGGCTTGGAGAGGCCTAACCACTTTAGAGATTCTTGGGATAGGTTGAGGATATTTCTCCATCAGTTGTGGATACTCCTTAAGATCCATCCTTGACCTCAGATTTGAATCCAACTGACTCCAGACATGAAGGGGATCTTTCCCTAATTTTCCTCAACATCCCAAGATTTCCTCAAACAACCCAGCGCTCCCCCAAAATGGAGTAGAGAGTGTTGCAATGATCCTCCAAAGGAGGGAAAGGAGTGCTGGCACTCACTGAAAGTGGGAAGGGGAGCACTGGGTAAAATATTTGTACTCTTTTTCATGTGATTTCTCTTTCTTAAACCAGTCTTTGAGGGTGTCTTTGAAGTGTCCTTATGATCTCGTTTGAGACACAACATAGGAAAGATCATTGTATGATGTCTGCAACACTTGCGACACTTGTAATGCTTGTAATGATGACAATAGGTCATCATTGAAATGAGTAATTTTGATGTGTAACACTGGTATAGGGTAACTCTGCAATTTGTTTAGTGATATCCTCGGTCTGTTAATTTTGTGAGAACTTCTTTCCTGGCATGTTCAATTTGAATTCATCCCCTTCAAAATTGTAAATAATATTCCTTTAATCTATAGTTTTCCTTATTCTATGACACCTTGTTTTCTTTTTACTAGTATGAATACAGTTTTATGTCTCTCGTCGTTTAACTTTGTTTCGGGTCCTTTGGGACACAGCCGAAGAATCACCTTGTCTGTTGCTCTAAATATTTGAATGTCTTAACTTCTTTTATTAAAATTGTATCCAGGAAGAAAATCCAACTCATTTAGAATTCTTTTATTTTTATAAGGTTTTGATTAAAACAAGAATGAAATCATAACCTCATTCTATGGCCCAATGGGAAAATCCCATGGGTCTCAGATTGACACTGTACAGTCTTCATTATATTGTTTAGTTTCTATATGATTATTCTCTTTATGAACAAATTTATTAAATGTTGGGTTTCTAAATCTAATGATGGCCCCTTTTAACTGCGAGGGTATCCATCATGTGGTCCTTGGCCCCTCCACCCCCTTCTGGTCTGCGGATGATGTTGGCAAGGATGCAAGGAGGAAAGACGACTTTTAATATAGACCGCAAGATAAGTACAGTCTAAACTTTCTTGTTTTGTCTCTTTTATAAATATTTTTACCCTGGTAATTTAATTCTACACTCAGTATAAGGATTTCTATTGCCTCCCACTAATACTAATTGAAAATTTCTTGGTCTTCGTACAGGGTTGGTGTGCATGAAATCCCTAGATTTTGGACCCTACCTTACGAAAAAGGTACTAGGGTTCCTTTTACAGTATTCTCAGGGTTTATCATTAGAGGTTATAACAAACGAAAGTAACAATTCTGACCTAGAATATCGTTATTGAGGAAAGTTTAGTCTAGACTCCTATAATGACTGATTAACGAGAATATTTAGTGGTTGTAATAATTTTTCATTGTTGGAAAATGTTAAACGTAGTACTTGCATAGAGTCGAATACACCTTTGATTGCTAGCCAGATTTTCGGGATATGTAATAAGTTTTCATATTTGAGTCACAAGATTCTTCTCCTATGCATTTGTAATGAAACAATATTTTGTAAAGAAACAATGGTTGTTAACTGTTTATTCTAGGCTTAGGGTTACTCAGATATTCTATTCTTCTTGTTTTAAAAGAGTGAAGTGATTACTATTATGAAAAGAACAAACTCTTGTTATGATTATTGCAACATCTGACTGATCATGTTTTCCTTTATGTCATCGATATTTGGTTTATGTATGCAATAGGTATTTTAAGTGGATCTGGAACTTTGTACAAACATCTATACACATATATATTTATATCTATATATATGTATATATATACAGTAGCTTCCTATCATATATATAATCATTCTTCAATAACGTTCGCACAGTCTGATCTTCATAACTATTTGATACAACTTCTGTATTTAATCTATGCTATATATATATTTAGTCACTTCCTATTGTAGGTAATCATTCCTAATTTTTTAGTAATGTTTTTACAGTCTGATCTTCCTAAATATTCGGTATAGCCTGTGAATGTAACCTATAGTAATATATATCTATCTCTCTCTCTCTCTCTCTCTCTCTCTCTCTCTCTCTATATATATATATATATATATATATATATATATATATATATATATATATATATATATATATATATAGGTAAAACTTAAATCTGCAAGTTTACTTTCAGACTGTTCTTTGGATTTTTCAATTGACAATAAATTATCGAGCTGGTTACTTGTACGAAATGACTTATATGCCAGAAAGGTTAGGGTTATTATAATACAGATCCCATCTAGTTTTAATTACATATTCTGTATACTTATATAACACAGTCCCATCTACAGTTAATACATACAAAGTTTCTTACTTGAAAGGAATACAATACAACTGTGAGTTATATGGTATTTTATTTCATTCCAACAACATTTAAATAAATAAATCCATTCATCCAAATTTAAAGAGATTCATTTTATCAGTCATCAAACAAATAAAAATCAATAATAGAAGGAGTAGATGGACATATCTGAGCAATTTCTTAACAACAAATGGAACAACCAATTTCCTCCCAACCTTAGAACGAAACAACCAAATCTACTTGCTCCGCTCACCCCGTAGCCTGACCATGAATCCATGAGGGAAAACTCCAGAAATCCTCCTGAACTATAGTCCTTCTATTTTTAGAAAACTTCTCCTTGCCTCACACTCATAAAAACAATGTTCATAATAGAAAGAGATAATTCTTTTTCCATAGCATACTAGGTAGTGTCCTGCCTCCTCCCATATGCTATATATGCCAAAAGCATTATGCCTAGGTATTTTCCCCTTGCAGAATTTTTGCAGCTTTCCAAATCCCTGATTTTCAGGGGCTTTCCATGGCCAAATTCTTGATTTCCACTTGTAACATTCAACGTTGAGGTAGTTCCAACATGTTCCCCACTCATGGAGTCATGGTCAGTTGATTTCAACTTGGTTGTTCCATTTGTCCATCAACAATAATTATAAAAATATTTGTTTCTTACAAGTGACATAATCAAAGAGTTAGTTGGATCAAATCTGATCTTTTCCCAACAGTCATACTCATAAATTACAATTAACTAACTTCAAAATTCAAAATTGCCATAAATGGCAATAATTTTCCTATTTTGAATTTACCAAAAATGAAAATAAATTTCTAAGTAATTTAAGACATAAAAATAAATTATTTTTGGGGATGTTACATAACTCTCTGACTATGACACTTGTAAGAAACACATATTTTTATATTTATTGTTGATGGACAAATGGAACAATGAGGTTGAAATCAACTGACCATGGATCCATGAGTGGGGAACATGTTGGAACTACCTTAAGGCTGAATGTTACAAGTGTAAAATCAAGAATTTGGCCATTGGAAACCCCTGAAAATCAGTGATTTGGAAAGATGCGGAAATTCCCAAGGGGAAAATACCTAGGCACAATTTCTTTTGGATATATAGCATATGGGAGGAGGCGGGACGCTACCTAGTAGGTTGGGGGAAAAAATTATCTCTTGTTGTTATGAACGCTATTTTTGAGTGTGAGGCATGGAGAAGATTTCTGAAACATAAGGACTATAGATGAGGAGGAGTTTGGGAGTTCTCCCTCATGGATTCATCATCAGGATAGGGGGTGAACGGAGCAAGTAGATTGGTTTTTCTATTCTAAGGTTGGGAGGAACTTGGTTGTTCCATTTGTGGTTCAAAAAATTTCTCAGATATGTTCCTCTACTCTTTCTCATGAGCTCCATAGTGAAACTAGCCGTTGGTTAATTACTAAAACACTATGCGATGAAAGAGTGTGTCACATTTGTGACACTAAGAAGGTTGAATATGAAAAACACTTTCTCTTAGATTGTCCAGCCTATACCCATATTAGATCTCATTTTCAAAATATTCATCACACTACCAACCTTCCTAACCTCTTAACTCAACAAAAGTATGGTGATCTTGGAAAGATTCTCTTAATTCTTTTTGAGCACATAAACAAAATTCTAAAGAATCAAAAGTAATCACTTACCCTCTTAAGGTATGATAAACCAATTAGGTCTTAGTGGATGTTAATCATCATCATCATCATCATCATCATCACCTTTGATTTAATGGCTAGTAGAATACATCTATTTAATTTTGGATGAATTATTTATGTTGAATAACTTTCTGATCGAAAGTTGTTTTAATTTAATGGCTGAAGAATATACCTATTTTAATTATGGATGAATTGTTTTGTTGGTCAAATTATTGTTGGAATGAAATAAAATGTAGTATAAATCTTACAGTTTTATTGTACTCCTTCACTAAGAAGTTTGATGTATTTTGACTGTAGATGGTACTGTTTTATATAAGCACGGGCAAGATGTATCTAAGATATATGGAATCTGTATTGTGATAACCCTAGTATTTCATACATGTGGTAATTTCATATAAGTAACCAACTTAAATATTTATTGTCGATTGAATACTGCCAAGAAAATTTCTGGAAGCAAACTTGAAACTTAGATTTATATATATTGTATAGCTTAAATACACAGGCTATGATAAATAGTTATGATGATCAGGCTGTATAAACGTCATTTAAGACTAGGAATGATTACATATATATAGGAAGTAACTATGTATATATGTGTGTGTGTGTGTATGTATAGCTACCTATGAAAAATTCCAGACTCATTTAAATACCTATTGTATGCATACCACTAGGTACTAATGATATAAAGGAAAGTGAAAAGTCCAACTAGTCACAAACGAAGCTCTGAAATAAAATAATACAGGAGTGAAAGAACGATGAATTGAAAGACATAGATTTTGGAGCCATATAATTTTTATGCATATAAATTTTTCGATAATTTCGAATCGCACAACTATATGAATAAATAATGAAATCATTTGAAATTATTTTAAAGTTCAAGGTAGACCCGGAAGGGAATAAAGAATAGAATTTTCAATACATGAATACGTACTGCTATCCGGATACAAAATCTTATGTATGACATATCTAATATACCGAGACAAAGAATCTACTGTTATTGGAATATTGAGTTTTCCATCTAACTCATTTATACAATTGGAAACAATGGTACAGTCATGTTCATTACATCCTAATCATTACAATTACATAGAAGCAAAGATTTTGACCCTTATGTTTTCTCTTTTATACAGTTAACCAACTGTTATAGGAGCCTGGTACTTTTCCCATGATAACGACAACCTAGGGAAAAACCAATCTTTATGATAGAACCTGGAGTCTGTTGTTTTCTTTTAAAATGCTATAAGATCGGAACCTGAGTACCTTTTGCATGAGGCATGGCCTTGGAAATCTCGAGGCTTGGATGATTTTTAACCCTGCAAAGAAATCAAGAAATGTTAATTAATACCAGATTAAAAAAGTGGGTAAAAATTTAAATGTTGAATTGTAGAAGAATTACCAGGGTAAGTGATTACAAAGGAATTAACAAAGAGGAATATAAAAATTGCACTTATCTTGCGATTTGGGACCGACGGTTCCATCTGCACCATTGAAGGAGTCACCCACAGAACCAAGGGAAGAAGTGGAGCAAGTTTGACCTAATGGGTACCCTTGCAGCAAACAGGGGTCCCATCATTAGATCTCAATAATAAAATCTTTAATCATGATAGTAAAAAATTAAAAGGATGTTTATCAACCATTCAAGAACCTACAAAATAAAAATATGCTCCACCAACAGAATCTGATGAGTCTGATTCACGAATATTGTCACGATATTTGTGAATTCCACCATTATAAGAAATGGAAATTACAGATTGTTAACCAGTATTAAATGAGAACATAAAAAAATAACCATTGGATTTCGAACAGGAAATAAATGTAAATCCTTCAAAATTTGGGAAGTCCTAGAGTAGTGCTACAGATAAAACTTAGAACTTATACATAATCATTTACATGTGAGTTTAGGGTAAACAGAGGAATTCGAGATGAAGACAAAACCTTGTACAAAGAAAAACTCTTATCTGACCACAATAATGAGGTCGCGACTTCACGACTTAAAGACCGAGAATACCCGGTCTCCATCATAAGAAAGAAGTTGATAACTTATAGACTTCACACAAAACCAAGTCGAATAAACAAGGAAAGAATACAACTAATTTTTTTACAGTGAACATGATAACGATGAACATAGTAATGAATAAGTTAAATAACGAGAGTTCGGACTTTTTTCCCCTGACAAAAAAACCCTGCAAAAAGGATATGGATCTACCAGAAAACTGTAACATTCACGCAAGTACATAAATACTCAGTATTGAGTTCCTTTTAGAGGGATTTGTAACCAGGTTTCATCCTTAGTGTTGAACATTGGGAATGTCGTGAACAAATAAACATCTGGTTACATAAGCAAAGAAATGACGGAGGGAATTGTGGTGTGAAAGAACCCTATGTCCGTTAGGAGCTAGTCTCAAATCAAAATAAAACCAAGAACCTCATGTGGGGAAAACTTCACCATTTTTGGTCTCTAAAACGAAAACGAGGGACATACCAATGAAGTGAGACACAAGACTTCACTAGTGTATACCTACCTATAATTGGGGAATAGTCCAAGGAGTTAAGAAAAACAATAATGATAATGGAGGGAAGAACCTTCACTGAAAGTCATAAAATATTATCAGTACAGAGTTTTTTTCTTACACTATGACGAAACCCCGAAGGTTCCATCTCACTACCAAAACATAATTATATCATGGAATTACCGAGCAGTCGTGTAGACTTGTATGCTTCCACCGGGTAAAATTCTCCAGGTTGCTGACCTCCCTCGCTGAGGAAAACATAGAGCTAATTTGGAAGCTTCACGAAAAATAAAACTCATTTTAGTCCTGTAAACCCTTACTACGTAGAGTAAATTTTGAAAGTACGAAGACTAGATCTAGCCATGCGATGGGGCAGAGATGGCGCGATCGTATTGGACGAGGTGTTTAGTGATAACCTTGGGTTTCCCTTTTGCAAGGTCTCCATTAATGGGTTGATCAGAGGCTTTAACTCACGACTGACAAGAACCCTTTGTTTTCATACTAAGTTAATGTGAAGTAAAGGATGGTTCCTTCAAGGAATGATACACAGGACCATCAAAGTCTAGCTGTTATCGTTCATTTAAGGCATGAATAAACAGTTTGTTATAGATAAGTTTATTATCAAAACCATTATGTTAATAATAATCAGAAGTTCTAAACACAACTAGTACTCACAGGGGTTTGTTCGATTTGTTTGGCCATGTGAAGTAACGTTTAATCACCTTATGCTAAGCCTATAATATTATCACTAAGGGTATACACTCCCGACACTTTACAATGTGAATATAGTCTATGGTGTAGGGCTTTTATTTTCGAAGAGTCAAATAAGGTTTTCTCTTGTGTGCAAGCATGGAAGCCTATGCTTAGGGAAGAGTATAGGATTATGAGTCCTATGTCTAATACAACACTTATATATATAAGTATTATAATAGAAATATGATTAAAGGGTTGTAAAGGGTGAATGTTTATAATGTGAAATATTATTCGTATATATATTCTGTTCACTATGAGATAAGTTAGGGTAGGAATCTTTAGAAATGATCGTTCATCGTTTTGATAGCCAAAACATAGGCATATATCATAAGTTAAAGAGGATGATAATTACCTACTTCTCTTAACTATAATTCTTCCAGAATGATTTTTTCAAAGAAGAAAGATTAATGTTCCTCAGAAAAAAAAAATTTATTTGGCAAATTAGCGGTACATTACAGTGTCATACATCAAAATCAAATTCACTTAAAAGTTCAAACCATCTTGCTTGTCTCTCTTTGAGATCAGGTTGAATGAACAAATGTTTTACACCACTATTGTTGGTTAGTAACAAAAAATTTCTTCCCATTAAATAATGTCGCCACATTTGTAACACATGAATCACAACTGCTAATTCCAAATCGTGAGTCACATAATTTTTTTCATGTTATTTCAATTTACGAGATTAATAACAAATGACTTGTCCCTCTTTACTCACATATATGAAAATTGTAAAGTATTTATGTGGATTTTCTACTTTTAGGATAGGTGTTGTAGTTAACAGTATTTTTAGTTTATCAAAACTATCTTGACATTTTTGCGACCAATTAAATTTCATTATCTTTTTTTGCAGTGATGTAATTGGGTACACAATTCTTGAAAATCCTTCGATAAACCTTCGGTAATAACAAGTAATCCCCATAAATGAACATATGTCTGATACATGTTTAGGAATAGACCATTCCATAATGGATTTAATATTTTCCAGGTCCACTGCAATACCATCTTCTGATATTATGTGCCCTAAATACTGTATCTTTCTTTGGTAGAAATAACACTTATCAAAATTAGCATATAACTTATACTCTCTTGAATTATGTAGTACTACTTTCAAAAGCTCTTCATGTTCTTCTTCACTCTTTGAATAAATTATACTATCATCGATAAAAATCAGCACAAATGTATCCAGATATTCGTTGAATATACTATTCATCAGGCACATAAAGGTTGTTGGTGCATTAGTAAGTCAAAACTGGATCACTACAAATTCATAGCGTCCACAAAATGTTCTAAATGTTGTTTTGTTTACATATTCATCCTTTATACTGACTTGGTGATAATCAAATCTCAAATCTAGTTTAGAGAATATTTTTCCTCCTCCAACCTGGTCAAAGAGATCATTAATTCTAGGTAAAGAATACTTATTCTTAATCGTCATTTTATTCAGTGGACAAGAATCAATACATAGTCTTAAAGTTCCATATTTCTTTTTAACAAACAAAATTAGTGGTCCCCAGGGTAAAACACTTGGTCTTATATATTCTTTATCTAACAGTTCTTGTAACTGTATTTTCATTTCTATTAATTCGGATATACTCATTCTATAAGGTTCCTTGGACACCGGGGCAGATCCAGGTAGTAGATTAATAGAAAAATCTATCTCTCTCCTTGGAGGTAGTTGCGGTATTTCTTTTATGAATACATCCCTAAACCCATGTAGGACAACAAAGTCTTTTAAAATTGGTTTTCTTTCTTCCCCAAGGATATTAGTTACTTGAACAACATATACTTGGAAACCTTTATTAATACATTTATGAAATTGCATTGCTGATATTTTCCTAACATAAACTAGTTTTTGTATTGCTTGTATTGTTATGACTGTATTATTTTCATATTTGTACACAAATGACTTTTCGTAAAAAATTAATACCACTTTATGTTTTTCTAACAAGTCCATTCAGATAATGATGTTGTATGACCCAAAAGGTAATACATTTAGATTTAAATTTGTACTCTGACCATTTATACTAAGTTCACAATCATAAATGAAATGTGTTACCTTTCTTTTAGTCCATGTTGCTAGCTATACTAACTGATACTTAACATGTTTTTCCTTATTTAACTTGTTCTATTCTACTAAAGATGGAGTAATATAAGTCAGACTAGCTCCTGGGTCAATTAGTATAGAAAAATTGTTGAAATGAATTTTACCTTCAACTTCCACAATAATGGATTGATGATCTACATGTCTGCCATCCAAAGATGCATTGATCTTATGCATGCTTCTACCAATGTATCCAACTATTGAAGCCTCTTGAATAATATGGACTTAATTTATTGTTGATGGGTTTAAGACTGGACAATTTCTATGAAGGTGGGGTTCTCCACACTCCCAACACTTCAATGGTTATTTGGGGATGTCCCCTAACTTCTTGAATCTTAGATTAATTGGTTTATTCCCCCCTTGAGTATTCTGTGTATTAGAGTGAAAGTCCTTCCTTTGAAATCCTTTTTCCATGTTACAGAAAGGGGTTGGTTGGAAACCTTTCTTACATTGATTCATTTTAACATGTTTCTTGTCTTTCCATGCCTTTATAATTTCACATCTTGTTTGTAATGATTATAGCACATTCAAGCCTTTCTAAACACTTCATTTAAATACTTAGGATTATCAAATTCAATCATTTCTTTGTAAGAATGTGGTAAAAAAATTAAGAACCTTTGTATATTTACCTTATCTTCTTTGATGTATGGTACAAACCTCAACCGTTCTTGGAATTTATTTATTAGGTCATTCATAGCCATTTGTCCTAGTCGCAGTTCGTAAAATTGTTTAGTTTTTCTTTCATAATAACTTTCTTATAAGTAGTTATTCTTGAATTGTTTTTTGTATTTTGACCATTCCATTAGTTTTTCCTTCAACCCCTTTGCTAATTTCAAGTCTTTCCACCAGATATTCGATTTTCCCTTTAAATTGTAACTGGTCATTCTAACTTTCATATTACTAGAATAGTTATAAATTTGGAAGTATTTATTTATATCTAACAATCATTCTTTAACCTCCTCACCACTATTTGATTCTCCATCAAAGGTAGAGGGTTTTATTTTTTTGAACTCATCATTTAGGTGGTCCACTTGTTTTCTTTTCCTTCATGTAGATGCTTTGTTTTATGTCATGTGCGTGTCTTCAGAAGAACTGTCCTCATTTTCTTTGTCATGACTAGAGTTCTTAGATGACGTTTTGCTAACCTGTTCTTCTCTTTCATTGTTTTTTGTATTCTTCCTTGTTACTATACTGTGTAGCAACATTTCATTTATTTTCATCTCGTCTTCCCATGATTTCTTCAATTTTTAGTTATCTTCCTTAAATACTTGTAATTGCACGATAAGGTTCCTCATCATTTCCAAGACTTGGGTGAATGAGATTCCTTCACTGTTATGTTTTTTGTCTCTTGGATGTTCTTAATTTTGATGCCCCTCAGGTGTGTTTCCTTCTTCATTTTGTGCTGATATTTTCACAATAGACATTTTTTTTTTTTTTTGGTAAAAGTAAATATATTCGTTAGATTTTTCCATCAAAATCAAAATACAGTTCCGGTGCTTCCCTAAGGTCCAAGTGTTGTAACCTACAACTCTGATACCATATGTAATGTACCCCAAATTTCACTAAAATTAAAAATTTTTGATCAGGAAATTAAAAAATATAAATTTCAAAAAATTGTTTGTGACGGATGAAAATAATCCCTTATAAATCTAAGTCATTGTCTATGTGCATAAAATTTTTACTCTGCTGCACTAACCATACTAAAAGTTTGTAGGATTTGTAATGTCCAACGAAATCTTACCATTACTATCCATTAAATTAATACATTGCATTTTCATTAGATTGACTCATAATCTAATTTACCATGCTACTGTACTTAAAGTCAAACATTTGATCGCATTGTTCAATTGGTAACTAGGACTATTAGTGTCCATAATATAAATTACATCGTATCACATATTAAGGTTACATCATAACCATGCTACACATACTATTGAATATCATAAACTATGATATAAATATATTAGATTTACTATATTAAGAATTCATCTAAGAAACTATAACAACAACATTATGACCTTAGCGGAGTAGGATCCATAATGCTTATAGTCCAAAGTCCACATGCTAGGGTAAATAACCTATCCATACCAAACAATTTCTATAGTAAAACATTCCATTATTAAAGTCCTTCCCATAGTATAAGGATCTATGTTTAATGTGGCATACGATATACACACTATGCATGAAGTTAAAACCCAACGCGCATGTTAACACTATCTACCTGACACATGGTTAAACCTATCTAACCCAACATTTATTTTGTTCGATAATAGATGAGGTGAATTCTAGGTCATGTCTGAACCTAGGCCATTATATACTGTGGAATTTACGTTAAGGCATGTCCATTAAAGGAAAACTGACCAACCCAGTACTCTCCAGGCCTCACACTATAGAGGACCTCCTATTGCAGGCTCGACACTTTAGAAAACTTCACATGGTAAGGAGTGGGGTGGCATACCAGTTTCCCTTCCCCACTACCGAGGGGCTCGAGGTGCCATTAGAACCCTCGTAATTGCACCTTTAATCTCCATTTCACTTTTCCATTTCCCTGTTTACTCTCCGCAACTGGTGATAGCATTCGACTCTAGTAATAGTATTCGGCTCTAGGAAGAGTGGTAACAAAGATGATTTGGAAAGTCTCTCCATAGGTACGGTAAGTACATTGTTATCTTTGTAATACAGTTTATACGCGTTTTCTAAATTTATGTGTTTCCTTTGCAATTGTGCTATGTACAACCCATTCTTCTTGTAAAAATATGTTCGCTATGCAATATCTTTCCTGCAAGCGCTCTTTGTCCAGGGAAATAATTTTTGAGAAAATGTTTTTCTAATGGGTACATATTTCATTTGTTGTATAGCTCCTTCTCTGTCTGTACAATGTATGCTCTCTGCAGAATATCTTCTCTATCTATGCAATGTATGCTCTCTGTACAATATCTCCTTTGTCTATGCAATGTATGTTCTATGTGGGTGTTGAGTCACATTTCTTGTACCTTTTTTTCTTTGTTCTAGAGGTAAAAACCACACGATATTGCACCTTTGTGTGTGCTTGTCTCAAGTTCCACAGTGATAACTATTTTTCCTGCATGTTAGGTAAATCCCTTTAAATTTTAACACCCAGGTTTGGTGGTTGTTATTGTGTTTTCTCCTCTGTTGGCTATTTGTCTTTAATCCCGTATATTCGGGTTCATTCCATTTAAACATTTATCATTGTGGTTATAATCTAAAATCTCTGCGATTTTCTCTTGCGGTTTTTAATTCTGTACAGATTCCTTATAACCACGCCCTTTATATGGAGGGTGTAGTGAAAGGAAATAACGATCGGTTTGGGACCTATGTAGGTAGAGACTTGATGAAAGTCCTTTATGCAAGGTTATGATATTAACTCTTACATTTTAACACCAGTTCGTAGCCTTCATAATGTCATAGGCTTAGTGGATACATTTCAGACTTCGATTATTTAACTCTGCAATATAATTTTGTAATTGTGCTTTGTATTTTATATGGCAAGGTTAAAACCCTTATTCATCGAAAATGATAGAAACGCTTGTTGGATTACTGAGAGGGGGGGTGAATCAGTAATAGATAAATTTAATCTCTTTTAACCATATAATCCAAGTGCTATATCAATGAAGCATTATTATCCAATAACTACAGAGTAAATAAGAAATGAACAAATGAACAATCATACACATACACAGTACACCAGTGTTTTACGTGGAAACCCAAATTGAGAGAAAACCATGGAATGTTTTTGCTTATATGTCTTGAAGAATTACATTAATTTGAAGCACCAACTTCCTTTGTTTTCCAGCTGCAACTGGAAGGAGGCTCCAACCCCCTAGTTTCTCAGGCTACAACATAAGGGAAGCTCCAACTCCCGAATTCTCTGGATACAACCAGAAGGAGGCTACAACCCCCAATGTCCTTCGGCTACAACCAGAAGGTGGTTATAACCACCTATCCTTTCCCCGTCCTGCCACCCTGAAGTAGAAGTAGAATGATGGAACCACTGTCACACTATCACTATGAGATATACTGCTGTAAACCTGTACTAATAAATATGAACCATGCATCAACCTGTACCTCAACCTGTAATCAACTTGTACCATAAATAAGTGCATCAACCATGCACCAACCTGTACCATAAACAAGTGCATCAACCATGCACCAACCTGTACCATAAACAAGTACATGAACCATGCACCAACCTGTAATCAACCTGTACCATAAACAAGTGCATCAACCATGCACCAACCTGTATCAATCATGTGTCAACTACTCATCAACTATGAATCGTCAATATGTACCAACATCATCAACTATACACCTCATGTATGTGCCAACTCAGCAACTACTGTCTCAACCATGTACTCAACATGTACCTCAACCAAAAGCCCTCATAAATTTCATCATAAAAATCTGATTTGTAGCTCTGTAATAGACCTGGTGTATCTGATCACATTCCTGCAAACCTTCCTTAACTTTAACAGCAAGAGACTAGCATTTTCATCAAACTTTTCTTTAGTCTCACATGCCTAGTTTTGGATTAGTCAACAACCCTAACTTGAAGTAATCATAACTTTGAACCTGTAATGTATAAAGATCTGAAACTGTTATACAATGTTCTTCAATGTGTTTTATGCAATTCCTCCAAGTGGAACTACTTGTAACCTCTCAAAAAAGGAGTTATAGAAAAAATGGCATACCTTGTTGAATTCTGGCTTATTCTAGAGAGCGACCTTGTAGAGTGTGCCCCGCACAAAATATTTGATTAAATGATATGAAACTGTTACACAGAATACTATAGACTGTATCCTAACCAAAACATTTGGTCTCACTAAATTTTTATCTGTTATGAATAATTTATGACATTTGTACCCGAAACACTTGATTTTGACTAGTTTCAAGACTGGCCACAAACCCTATTTTCCACAGAGTGTAACTCCAACAATAAAACGACCCACAAGCTGAATTTTGAACCACAGATACGTGGATATGTTTTCTCACTTTCATATAAATTTCAAGATCTGAATCATTATAGAAAAAAAGTTATAGCGAAAATGGTGAGATGACTTGAAAATAACATACCTTAGAAAGCACCATCAAAAGAATTTATCCTTCCTTGCATTTCGGCCTTCTTTTCTTCACTTTTCTCAGAATTTCGGCTTAGATATCATTTGTAAACCTCAGACACCTATAGATATTCAATATTCTCAA
>ML793340.1:96229-178404 GCA_009831015.1 Picea engelmannii | reverse complement strand
ATAATGCAAAATTTCAAATTCGGATTTTCCATAAATGGAAATTTATTTCTAAATTCAACTCGGAATTTAATTTCTAATAATTTGAGGATATCACACTTTTAACATATATGTTCCTATCGTCAATCTATTAACATGATTACTCCATGCAAAAGCTATATTACATTTTCTCACATACAAAATTTCAAAAGGACTAAATTTTGTTTAATCTTGATTATGATTATTATAAGCAAACTCAACTAAGTACAAATATTCTTCCCATTTACCAAGTTTGTCCATAACATACATTCTAATAATGTATTCAATAATTTGGTTAGTTCTTTCAAATTTTCCATCCATTTGCAGATGATAAGCAATACTGAAGTTCAATTGGGAATCCAACCATTTAAATAAAGCCTTCCAAATTTTTTTGTCAAACTTAACATCTCTATCAGATATTATAACTTTAGGGATTCCATGTAACTTGAATATTTCCTTCATGAATATTTGTGCTATATTAATAGCCTTGTAGTTTGATTTCACAGGTATAAATTGTGTTGTCTTACTTAATTTATCAAGCACAACCATAATTGTGTCATTTTGTTTACTACTTCTTGGCAATCCAGTAATAAAATCCATACTTATAACTTCCCATTTCTATTCCCAAATGGGTAAAGGTCATAGTAGTCCAACTAGATGTTGGTGTTCAACCTTAACTTGTTGACACTATAAACATATATCTAGATATTTAGTTGTTTCGCCTTTCATACTTGGGCAATAAAATTATTTTCTCAGCATAGTAATCAATTTCTGGTAACTGTCCAAAATATGGTTTCTTATGCAGTTCATATAGAATTAACAACTTAATTTCATTATATTTTGGTAAATATAATCTATTTTTATACAATAAGTGTCCAATTTTCGAGAATCTAAAGTCTGATTCTTCTATTCTCACTGAATTGTCAACAATCTTTAACTTAATATTTTGATATTTTGGGTCATTTTCAATTGTTATCCTTACCCTTTCTTCTAAATATGTTTCATAATTACTTCTAGTAACTGTATAGATTAGATTTTCATGTCTACTTAATTCATCTTCCATCGTATTTTATTTTCCCCTTATGTGTTGTATCTCAAAATCATACTCGCTTTTGATCAGGAAATTAAAAACTAGAAATCTCCAAAAATTGTTTGTGACACATGAAAATAATCCCTTATGAATCTAAGTCAATGTCTATGCACA
Organism: Picea engelmannii; assembly: GCA_009831015.1. Taxonomy (NCBI): domain Eukaryota; kingdom Viridiplantae; phylum Streptophyta; class Pinopsida; order Pinales; family Pinaceae; genus Picea; species Picea engelmannii. The sequence continues at coordinate 177,185 of ML793340.1, read as the reverse complement.
TAAAAGTTTTACTCTACTGGACTAACCATCCTAAAATTCTATAGGAGTTTTAAAAGTCTATAGGAGTGGGGTGGCGTACCTGTTGATATTCCCCAATATCGGGGGGTTCGAGGTGCCATTACCCCCCTGATAAGTATCCCTTGTGTCTCCATTTCGATTTTCCATTTCCTTCGTTACTCTCTCCGACCAGTGATAGGATTCAACTCTGGTGATAGTATTCGGCTCCGAGGAGAGTGGTAACAAAGGTTCTCTAGAAAGTCTCTCCATAGGTACAGTAAGTATATTTTTATCTCTCTAATACTATTTACACAAGTCTTTTGAAGTTATGCGTTTCCTTTGCAATTGTGCTATGTACAACCCATTCTTCTTGTAAAAATATGTTCACTATGCAATATCTTTTCTGCAAGCACTCTCTGTATGGTGAAAGGATTTTTGAGAAAACATTTTTCTAATGGGTGCAAATTTCATTTGTTATATAATGCATTCTTTCTCTATACTAATATCTCCTTGTGGAATATCTTCTCTGTCTATGCAATGTATTCTCTTTGTACAATATCTCCTCTGTATATGCATATGATGTAGGAGCATCGTAAGCAGTCAAGCGAGTGTAAAGGAAAGAGACAGCTGGAAAGCGCAACATGTATTTTTCACGTTTTGAAAATGTTTTGCAAGATTAAAAGGGAGTCGATATTAATGTAGTAACTAGATGGCGTACTTGCACTTATGTCTTGGAGGTTGTAAACATATCTTGAACTATTGCTCTCATCTGTAAAACATTAAGGCATTTATGCATAGTTAATGAAAGTAGGTAGATTTGAATATTAGATTAGACAGTTTAGAGAGAAAGAGGGAAAACGGATATAGACACCCTCGCCTTTGTATCATTAGTTAGTATTGTATCATTAACACATTAGAATAGAGAAGAAGAGGAAGTTGTAGCAGAGAGTTGTAGAGAAGGAATCCATGTATAGGAGCTTTGAATTAATATATGAAGCTTTGAATCAGATTTCAAGGTGCTATGATGTTGTCTGTTTATACATGGTGAATGGTATGCTTATTATTGGTTATTCTCTTAGATATGCATTTGCTTGAATACTATGTGTATGTATGATTTCATGTTGAATGTTTGAAGCCTGAGAGAGGGAGAATGAGTTTAAATTGTTTCTCATCCTAAGTGAGAAAAGTTCCTGCAAGGAGTGCAGTGAAATGTCTGCAAGGAGTGCGTTGACGAAGGATCAGAGTTTATCTCTGAAAGATCAGGAGGGAAACCGTTGTTCTCATTCCAGCGGAAGTGCAAGTGAATCACAAAATTTGTGCAAGGTGTGTGCAGGTTAGATGAAGGCTTGGAATTTATCAACCAAGAGAAGAGCTGAAGGCCTACTACTGCAGGGAGTACACAGAGTCAAGAGGGTAGAATACTTAGAAGTATTTGAAGAAGTGTTGCAAGGAGTGCGTGCAAGAGTTCTTTCGAGGCTTGAAGTTGCCAGAGAAAGCTCATGAGGTTTAACACCTTTGAAAATACCCCAAGGGAGGTGGATATTGAAAATTTCTCATGGAAGTTAAGTTCTGGTGGAAGAACTTCGATGTTTTTCAAAGAAGCCGTCAAGGAGGAACGAGTGGTCAAAATTCTCTGTGGTGAATTTGCGAAGTTGCGAGGACTGTGGGATTCTAGTGAAGCTGCAAGAAGGATAAGCGTTGGATAAATCCACCCTTCGGGAGGTAAGAATCAATGTGGACCATTGATCATGCTTCACACAAGACATCAGATCATTTTGAAATTTTGGGGATCTTGACAACAAGGACCGGAGCGCAGTGGAATGAAAGTCTCGAAGTCGTGAGTTGCGACAAGAATTGGATTGGAGTTTCATGATTTCAGCACTTCGGGTGTCAGGAAATGGAGGAGACAACGCCTTGGGATCGAGAGTCCCAAAAACCCAAAAGATTGACAGGTGGCAGGAGTCCACGACAGAGATAGAAAGAGTTTGAGTGGACAGGTGGCGTGTCCTCATAAAATGGATAGAGTCAATCCTTGTTGACCGTTTCGGGGTTTGGAGGTCAAAGGATAGGGAGCCTTGCATCTGGATTCGCAAAGTTGCGAAGTCTGAAACCCCAATGAAGTAAGAAGCCTTTGGGAAGCCAACTTTTGCCGAGTGCATCGAAATTCAGTGTTTCAGGTTTTGACAAGTAGAGGGCCGAGAAACGTGACAATAGGGACCACGAAATCGCGAAACTCGAAGCCCCGGTTTAGTAAAGGGCATGACGCTATTGTGATCAAGGAGATTCAGGTTGGCGCCTAGTGTTTGTTCATGCAGGATCAATCCATAAGGACTTGTGGATACACTGTGAGAGTATGAGATCTTCCCCGAGGGAAAATCAAAGAGTCAATTAGACTCAAGGGAAGATTAGAATGATCTTGCGCGGACCTTGGACCTGAGGGTGTTGTGGTCTGCACTAGTGTGGTATCAGAGCTTCACTCTGTTTGTATATTGAAGCCAAGGGAAGTGAGAGGAGGAAAGAGGAAACATTTCTCATCCATGCAGCTGAGAATAAGTGATATACCAATGCTTGATCTAGCAGTGGAAAGGGAAATGCGCAAACTACGTGCTAGGCTTGATGCCATGGAGATAGCATAGAGGCGCACAGTTGAAACTTGGGATATCAGTGAGGCTGACAGTGAAAATGAAGTTGGACACGAAGGAGAAGAAGTTGCAATCGAAGATGTTGTGGATGAACGCCTATTCAGGGTTGTTGCAAGGATAGGTGCCACGCCAAAAATGGAGATTCCCATGTATGAAGGGAACTTAGATGTTGAAGAGATTCTAGACTAGATTAGAACTCTGGATAAATACTTCGACTATGATGATCTCGAGGAAGACAAGAAGGTCAAACATGTTGTTACTAGACTTAAAGGGCATGCAGGATTATGGTGGGATGAACTACAGGTTGACAGGAGTTGCAAAGACAAACAAAAAATCAAGAGTTGGGATAGAACGGTTGCAAAGATGAAAGCCAAATTCATACCCAAAGATTATCAAATTACTCTGTTTCGGAGGATGCAGAATTTGAGACAGAAGTTGATTTCAGTGAAGGATTACACTGAAGAATTCTACAAACTAAACATCAAAGAAGGTCATCGGGAAAGCGATGATGAAAAGGTTGTTAGGTACATGAATGGTCTGATATATGACATCCAATATGAGATGAGCATGATGATCATTCGAACTGGAGAAGATGCTTATCAGATGGATCTGAAAGATGAAGAGAAGCTGAGCCGAAAGAAAGGTCAAAGAGGCCAAGCTATAAGTCAAGCCAGAGGAAAAACGATTGCCCAAGAAAGAACTTAGAGACCTCAAGAAGAGGGGAAGAAACCTCAAACTCAACATGAGAGAGGAGGAAGCTCACAGAGAGGATAGTATGCTGATAGAAATACTTTTCCTCGAACCAGAGGAAGAGGAAGAGGCAGAGGTGGAGAAGTGAAATGTTTTACCTGTGGAAAAATCAGACATAAATCTTATGAATGTCCATATAGGAAGAAAGAAGGTGGTGAGACTCACATTGCCGAAGCTCAAGGAAGGAATGTTGAGGTAGAAAATGCTAAGGGTGGAAGATCCTTGATGATGAGGAAAGTTCTCTTAACACCAGAGAAGGAGGCAGAGAACCCATCCCAAAGGAACAGATTTTTTTGGATTGCTTGCAAGACCAAATATAGGGTATGCAAAGTCATCGTGGATAGTGGTAGCACATACAATATCGTTTCTATAGAGATGGTAGAAAAGCTGGAGCTGGAGACTATTGAATGTCCAAGCCCATACAGAGTTTCATGGCTACAAAAAGGACATCAGGTAAATGTCACTAAACAGTGTTTGTTCCTAAAGAGTTTGTTTTGTGCAGCGATAATCACCCTTTACAATTCGTGACTCAATAGGAAAAGTTGAACCAAAAGCATGCAAAATGGGTTGAATTCATGTAGAATTTTACTTTTATGATTAAGCATATTTCTAGAACCACTAACAAAGTTGTTGATGCTTTGAGCAGGAAATGTTTTCTTATGCAGGAATTCAGAGTCAAAACTTTGGGTTTTGATAACCTCAAAGAAATGTACAAGGATGACCCAAATTTTAAGGAAGCATATGAGGCATCTGAGAATTCAATTCTCAGGGATAGAATCCAGTGGACCGAGTACATGATCCAGGATGGATTTTTATTCAAGGGAAACCGATTATGTATTCCAAAATGCTCCATGAGGGAGAATCTGCTGAAAGAAAAACACAGTGGAGGATTGGCCGGACATTTCGGTCATGACAAAACATTCTCGAAGTTGAATGGCGCATATTTTTGGCCAAGGATGAGGACAGATGTTAAGAAATTTGTGGACATATGTAGAATTTGTTAGCACACAAAGGGAAAAAGGAAAAACACAGGGTTATAGCAGCCATTACCCATACTAGAGAGGCTGTGGGATGCAATGAGCATGGATTTCATATTGGGACTGCCAAGAACACAAAGAGGATTTGATTCAATCTTTATGGTGGTAGATAAATTTTCCAAGATGGCACATTTCATACCATGCCATAAAACCAACGAAGCAACTCATATTGCAAACCTAGTATTCAAAGAAGTCATCAGACTTCACGTCTTTCCAAGAAGTATAGTTTCAAATCAGGACATCAAGTTTGTGGGACATTTCTGGAGGACTTTATGGAAGAATCTGGGGACAAATTTGTCATTTAGCTCAACATATCATCCTCATATGGATGGAAAGACAAAAGTTTTCAACATAAGATTGGGATATTTGCTGAGGAGCCTAGTGACTGAACAACATAGTCAGTGGGACCACATTCTACCACAGGTGGAATTTTCTTATAATGATTCAATCAATAGAAGCATAGGGCAGAGTCCATTCCAAATTGTATATGGAATGCAGCCAAGGGGAGATTCTGAATTGAAGGATTTGGAACAATCTAAATTTAGGAGTGCTAGCGCAGAGAATTTTTTAGAAGTAATGAAGGAGCTTCACAACAGAGTCAAGGAGCGATTACATAATTCAAGCCAAGAACACAAGCGCAGAGCAGATCAACACAGACGGGAACTTCAATTTGAAGTTGGTGATCTGATTCTTCTACACCTGAGGAAGGAAAGGTTCCCAAGGGGAACATATAACAAACTGAAAATGAAGAAGAATGGACCATGCAAGATCATAAAGAAATTTGGGGCAAATGCATATGAGATTGAATTACGCGATGGGATCATAATTTCATCGATATTCAACATCTCAAATTTGTACCCTTACAGAGCTAGGGAAGCAGGAGAAGAAGATGAACAAAAAGAGGTTCAGTGGGCTAAAAAAATGCCTGTAGCTAAAAAGCCACAGATGGAAAGTATAATTGACAAGAGAGTCAGCACGAGAACCAAGAGAAAAAAGTATTTTGAATACTTGGTCAAATGGAAGGGACATCTAGTTGAAGATGCTAGTTGGGAGAATGAAACATAGATTCAGAAGCATGGACAGACCGTGCAAGAACTCATGAACATGAGTCCATGAAAATTTTCAAGAAAGGGAGTATGATGCAGGAGCATCGTAAGCAGTCAAGTGAGCATAAAGGCGAGAGACAACTGGAAATCACAACACTTATTTTTCACATTTTGAAAATGTTTTGCAAGATTAAAAGGGAGCGGATATTAATGTAATAACTAGATGGCATACTTGCACTTATGTCTTGGAGGTTGTAAATAGATATTGAGCGATTTCTCTCATCTGTAAAACATTAAGGCATTTATGCATAGTTAATGAAAGTAGGTAGATTTGAATATTAGATTAGACAGTTTAGAGAGAAAGAGGGAAAATAGATATAGACACCCTCACCTTTGTATCATTAGTTAGTATTATATCATTAACACATTAGAATAGAGAAGAAGAGGAAGTTTTAGCAGAGATCTGTAGAGAAGGAATCCATGTACAAGAGTTTTGAATTAATATATGAAGCTTTGAATCAGATTTCATGGTGCTATGATGTTTTCTGTTTATACATGGTGAATGGTATGCTTATTATTGGTTATTCTCTTGGTTATGAATTTGCTTGAATACTGTGTGTATGTATGATTTCATGTTGAATGTTTGAAGCCTAAGAGCGGGAGAATGAGTTTCAATTGTTTCTCATCCTGAGTGAGAAAATTTTGCTGCAAGGAGTGCAGTGAAACGTCCACAAGGAGTGTGTTGACGAAGGTTCAAAGTTTATCTTTGAAAGCTCAGGAGTGATACCATTGTTCTCATTCCAGTGGAAGTGAAAGTGAAGCAAAAAAGTCATGCAAGGTGTGCACAGGATGGATGAAGGATTATAATTTATCAACCAAGAGAAGAGTTGAAGGACTGCTGCTGCATGGAGTGCATAGAGTCAATAAGGTCGAATACGTAGAAGTATTTGAAGAAGTGATACAAGGAGTGCGTGTAGGAGTTCGTTCGAGGCTTGAAGTTGCCAGAAAAATGTCAGGAGGGTTAACACCTTTGAATGTACCCCAAGGGAGGTGGATCTTGAAAACTTCTCGTGGAAGTTAACTTCTAGTGGAAGAACTTTGGTGTTTTTAAAAGAAGTCGTCAAGGAGGAACGAGCGGTCAAAATTCTTTGTGGAGAATTTGCGAAGTTGCAAGGACCATGGGATTCTAGTGAAGCTGCAAGAAGGATAAGCATTGGATAAATCCACCCTTTGGGAGGTAAGAATCAACATGGACCGTTGATCGTGCTTCACATAATCCATCAGATCATTTTGGCATTTCGGGGATCCTGACGACAAGGATCAAAACGCAGTGGAATGAAAGTCCTGAAGTCGCGAGTTGCAATAGGAATTGGATTGGAGTTTTGGGATTTCGACACTTCGGGTGTCGGGAAATGGAGGAGGCAGTGCCTTGGGATTGAGAGTCCTAAAAAATTGGAAGAGTGACAGGTGGCAGTAGTCCACGACAGAGATAGAAAGTGTTTGAGTGGACAGGTTGCGTGTCCTAGTCAAATGGATGGAGTCAATCCTTGTTGACCGTTTCGGGGTTTGGAGGTCGAAGGCCAGGGAGCCTTACATCTGGATTCACGAATTCACGAAGTCCGAAACCCTAATGAAGTAAGAAGCCCATTGGGAACCCAACTTGTGCCGAGTGTATCGGAATTCAACGTTTCGAGTTTTGACAAGTACAGGGCCGAGAAACTTGACAATAGGGACCGCGAAATTGAGAAACCCGAAGCCCCGGTTTGGTAAAGGGCAGGACACTATTATGATCAAGGAGATTCGGGTTGGCATCTGGTGTTTGTTCATGCAGGCTCAATCCATAAGGACCCGTGGATACACCGTGAGTGTATGAGATCTTCCCCGAGGGGAAATCAAAGAGTCAATTAGACTCAAGGGAAGATTAGAACGATCCTGCATGGACCTTGTACCTGAGGGTGTGGTGGTTTGCGCCAGTAATGTATGTTCGTTGTGGGTGTTGAGTCACATTTATCGTACTCTGTTTTATTAGGTATGGTTGTAAAAACCACATGATACTGATCCTTCATGTGCATTCATCTCGGGTTGCAGAGTGATAATTATTTTTCCTGCATGTTAGGTAAATCCATTTAAATTTTAACACTCGAGTTTGGTGGTTGTTATTGTTTTTTCTCCTCTCTTGGCTATCTGTCCTTAACCCTATATTTTCGGGTTCCTTCCTAGTCAAACCATGATCATGGTGGTTATAATTTAAACTCTCTTCAATTTTCTCATGCGGGTTTTAAGTCTTTAGAGAGCCATTATAACTGTAGCCTTTGTTTGGAGGGTTCTATGTAAGGAAATAATTGTCGATTTGGGTCCTATATAGACAGAGACTTGATGAAAGTCATTTCCACAAGGCTATGATATTAACTCTTACATTTTAACACCCGAACATAGCCTTCATAGCGTCATATGCTTAGTGGATACATTTTAGACTTCGATTATTTAACTTTGTAATATATATTCGTAATTGCGCTCTATATTTTTAATGGCAAGGTTAAAATCCTTATTAGTTTGAAAAAACAACAACGCTTCTTGTATGAATTCAGTGTTTAAAGAATATCCATGCGGATAAGGCAAATGTGATTTATCTTTGTTAAAACACCCATGGCCTTTTCAACCCCTCCCTTTAAAGTTATCTCAATTGTTATAGTTCAATCTATCTACAATTTTGAGAAAACTCTCCTTCGACAAATCTACATAGAAAAATAGGGTCTTCTTGTTTGATTATAACCGAGGATTTCATTTGAATTTAATAAAAGAATTATGTCCTTAATGGAATCCTCATACACCCAGATTGCCTCCTTTGCACCTCTGCGGTGCGTCATAATTTAAAATTATTATTATGTTTATTATTCATATACAATTTATTCCATATTTCATTTATGTGCATCTCTGTCACTACTTTATAATTTAATCCCCTCTTTACTATAAGCACTAACTTGAAGAAATCCCATCTGTGTAAAGGTAACTCTGTTTTTGTATTTTATATGTTAGTTTCTCTACAATTTTCTTTGGTCCTCTATATGGGCTTGGTATTTTCTTCAAAGTAATACTTGTTGTTTATTGAAACCCTTCCCTTGATTATAATTTGAACTTATATATATATGTTATCTGTAATTTATAACCTTCAAGATATCAAATCTACAAAAATTAATTAGAAGTCTTTTTATGTTTTATTACTTGCACAAGTAATTAATTTGACATGTATATACACTAATGATGGGTCCCTTTGTCTTGCGAGGGTACCCATAATATGGATTGCACACCCACTTCCCCTCCTCGGCAGTGGATCAAATACTTCACAATACAACACTAACCCTATGATATTCAATCAAGATCTCAAATAAGTATGTTTTGACTCTTTTATTTATCCTATTATTTAATGTTTGTACAATAGTAAGTTAATAATACTATTTCATTACTCTTTTTCAGGTTGGGAGAAAATATAGTGCACTTGGTGAAGAAAATTGGCTTATCCAAAAAAGGTATTTGAGTTCCATATTTCTTCCACCAATCCACGTGCACTCACAGACAGTTTCATGTAGTATTTGAAATCTCTGTTTAGACTAGCTATGGAGTTCTTGGGTCTAAGGAAACCCAAACTGTAACATTTTGGTGAGCAACCTATTGACTGTAATAAATATAAATTTTGGCATATATTATACAATCTACTGTATCAGATATCTTTCTTGGATAATAGAGAAAATAATGTATTTGGGGACTTTTATTCTTTATACTCAACATAATAGTCGAAGAATAATACAATTTGTTTACACTTTTCTTTTTGAAGTATTTTTTTATGAAGAATAATGCACATCAATCAAGAGTATAGATTCATAATGGCCAATAGACACATATATATAGTTTTCCTATATATATATACACTATACACTATACACTATAAATTAATACTTCATATAAACACCACTACAAGTATTCCTACACCGTGTCAAGCCATAATCTAACATGACTATACAATCCACTTAAAAAAACTTTTACTTATATGTATAAAAGTAAAACATATTCACAATCATATAAAATCCATAGTATAACATCAATAATAAAAGTGCATAGTTGAGATACATATCTGAATACTGACGCGGGGAAAACAAATGGAACAACCATGTTCCACCCAAATGTAGAAATATAACAGCCATGATCACTTTTCCTGATCACCCCCTAGCCTGACCATGACTCCATAAGGGAGAAATGAGTCATACCCCTTAGCTACAGTGACATTCAACAGATTAGAAAATGCTTTGCCTCACACCGGATGTGCTCATAACAACAAAATAGATTTTCCATTCCAAACATACTAAGAAACGCCATGCCTCCCACATATGTTGTATTTATCTTGTTCCTAGGTCTTTCCATTCTTTTCCCTCCTTGGGGAAATTCAAATATTCACAAATCAATTATTTTTAGTGGCTGCTAGTGGAAAAACTCAATTTCTGCCACTTGTAAAAATCAGCTATGAGTTAACTCAAACCTATTCCTCACTCATGGAGTCATAGTCAACTATTTTTTACATGGTTGTTCCATTTGTCTTCCAACATTTAATTTATTAAAAAGTTTGTCCCATACATGTGTCCACCAAAAGAGGACAGTTGGGAAATTCAAATATTTTCCCAAGAGTCATAAAATAATAAATACATAATCCAATATTCTAAATTCATATTTTCCATAAATGGAAGTTTATTTCTAAATTCAACTTGGAATTTAATTTTTGATACTTTGAGGATATCACATCCTCTCCCCCTTAAGTAAAACATTGTCCTAAGTGTTTAATCATCTCCCAAAATAGGATTCGATAAGATTTCTGCATATCTTCTTCTAATTCCCAAGTGGCCTCCTCAGGACTAAAGTGATTTCATTACACTTGTGATTTCATTACACTTTTACCTGGGTGATGGCTCTGTTCCAAAGTATTCTTTATTTACTGTCCAGAATGCACAGAGGTTCCTCTTGCAAATCACCTTTGGGTTCCACCAACACCATGTTTGAATCGATGATGTGAGTAGGATCATGAATATATATTTTCAATAACGAGACATGAAAAACATTGTGAATTTTTAAATTTGCACGAAGTGTGAGTTGATATGTCATTAGTCTGATTCAAGTTAAAATCTCGAAGGGGCCACAAAATCTTGGCACTAACTTGGAATAATTTCATATCTTTAGAGAGCCTCTTCTTGTTTTGACTTTTAGATATACATGTTCTCCAATTTTGAATTCTTGATATCTTCTCTTTAGATCTATATAGATTTTTTGTCGGTCTTGTGCCTCTTTCAAGTTTTGTTGTACCATTTTTACCATTCTCTCCATTTCTTCAAGATTTCTGGTCGCACCATGTTTTTTTCAACTGGATTATCCCAACTGATCGAGGTTGTGCATTTCCTTCCATATAATACTTCAAAGGGACTCATCTTAGTTGATGTCTGATAACCATTATTGTAAGCGAAGTCAACTAAATGCATATACTCTTTCCACTTAGTTAGTTTTGTTCTTACGTACATTTGCAAAATTTCCTCGATAATTTGATTTGTTCGTTCATTCTTCCCATCCGTTTGCGGATGGTAACTTGTGCTAAAATTCAAATTAGTACCCAAACCTGCAAAAAATTCTTTCCAAAAATTGGATGTAAATTTGACATCTCTATCTGAAATCACCATTTTAGGAATTCCATGGAACCTAAAAATTTCTTTCATAAAACATTTAGCGATATTAATCTCTTTGTAAGTAGTTTTCAAAAGTATTGAATGTGCAGATTTACTTAGTTTATCACTCACTACCATAATTGATTCATTTTGTCTTCAATTCTTAGGAAAACCTGTGATGAAGTCCATCGAAATAATTTCCCATTTCCATTCGGGTATAGGTAGAGGTTGCACCATACCTATCGGATGTTTATGCTCAATTTTTACTTGTTGAGAATATAAACATTTAGAAACATATTCAGCTATTTCATTTTTCATGTTAGGCTAGTAAAATAGTTTCATTAAGGCTTTTATCGTTTTATGGTATCCTAGATAACCAGAATATGGATTTTTGTGCATCTCATCAAGAATTGTCATCTTTAACTCAGTAGAGTTAGGTACATATAACCTGTCTTTGAACCTTAAAAACACATTTTTATTTATACTCAAATGTGTTTTGTTTAGATTTTTTGCATTTTCTTGCAGTTTTGCTACTCTTTTGATGTAATTTTCATCATTACCGCTTGCATATTTTATTCTTCGTTCGATATCATTTTCTACCTTTCTAATATTTTTTCATAAATCCCAGTAGTCCTCTGAATTAATGCATCTACAACTTTGTTTTCTTTACCCTTTATGTGTCGTACTTCAAAATTGAATTCACTTAAAAAGGACAACCGTCTTGCTTATATTTGATTGAGATCAAGTTGATTAAACAAACGTTTTACACCACTATTGTCGGTTAGTAACATACATTTTCTTCCCAACAAATAATTCCGCCACATTTTTAATGCATGAATCACAACTGCTAATTTAGAATCACGAGTCACAAAAGTTTTTCATGTTCTTTCAATTTACAAGATTCATAAAAAATGACATGTCCATCTTGTGTTAGCACACCTCCTAGTCCCTCTTTACTCGCCTCTACGAAAACTATAAATTCTTTATCTTGATCTACTACTTTTAGGATAGAACTATAGTCTTTTTAGTTTATCAAAACTAACTTGACATTTTTACGACCAATTAAAATAAACCTCTTTTTTTGTAGTGATGTAATCAGATACACAATTCTTGAAAATCCTTCGACAAACCTCCGGTAATAAATGGTAATCCCCATAAATGAACTTATGTTTGCTACATCCTTAGGAATATGTCATTCCATAATGGATTTAATTTTTTCCGGGTCCACTGCAATACCATCTTCTGATATTACATGCCCTAAATATTGTATATTTCTTTGGTAGAAATCACACTTATCAAATTAGGATATAACTTATGTTCTCTTAAATTATACAGTACTACTTTTAGATGATATTCATCTGCTTCTTTAGTTTCTGAGTAAACTAAAATATCATCGATAAAAACCAACACAAATTTATCTAGATACTTGCTGAATATACAATTCATCAGGCACATAAAGATTGTTTGTGCATTAGTAATTCCAAACTGGATCACTGCAAATTCATAGTGTCCATAACGTGTTCCAATTTATTTATTTTTACATATTCGTCCTTTATCTTGACTTGGTGATAACTAGACCTCAAATCTAGTTTAGAGAATGTTTTTTCTCCTCCAACCTGGTCAAAGAGATCGTTAATTCTAGGTAAATGATATTTATTATTAATTATCATGTTATTCATTTGACGATAATCAATACAAAGTCTTAAAGTTCCATATTTATTTTTAACACACAAAACTGTTGCTCCCTAGGGTGAAACACTTGGTCTGATATATTCTTTATTTAACAGTTCTTGTAACTGAATTTTAGTTCTATTAATTTAGGTATACTAATTATATAAGGCGCCTTGAACACTGGGGTAAATCCAGGTAGCAGATCGATAGATAAATCTATCTCTCTCCTTGGAGGTAGTTCTAGTATTTCCTCTATGAATACATCCCTAAACCCATATAGGACTGCAAAGTCTTCTAAACTTGGTTTTTTCTCTTCGCCTATGATACTAGTTACTTGAACAATATATATTTGGAAACATTTATTAATACATTTCTTAAATTGCATTACTGATATTTTCCTAACAGAAAAATGGTTTTTTGATTCCTTGTACTATTCTGACTGTATTATTTTAATCTTTATACACAAATGACTTTTCGTAAAAATTTAATACCACTTTATGTTTTTCTACCCAATCCATTCTGATAATGATGTCGTATGAACCCAAAGGTAATACATTCAAATTTAAGTTTGTACTCGGACCATTTATACTGAGTTCACAATTAGAAATGAAATATGTTACCTTTCTTTTGGTCCACGTTGCTAGTTGTACTAACCAAGATTTAGCATGTTTTTACCTTCTTTAACTTGTTCGATCCTACTAAAGATGGAGCAATATAACGTAAAATAGCTTGTGGGTCAATTAGTATAGAAACATTGTTGAAATCAATTTTACCTTCAACTTCCATAATAGTGGATTGATGATATGCATGTCTTCCATCGAGAGTTGCATTGATCTTATGCATGCTTATCCCAATGTATCCAATTGTTGAAGCCTCTTGAAAATTATGGACTGAAGTTCTTGTTGATGGGTTTAAGCATGGACAATTTCTCCATAGGTCGGATTCTCTAGACTCCCAACACTTCAATGGTTCTCTCAGGTTGTCCCCTACCTTCTTGAGTCCCAGATTAACTAGTTTATTTCCCCCTTGAGTATTCTATGTATTAGTGTGATAGTCCTTCCTTTGAAATCCGTTTTCCATGTTACGAAAAGGGGCTCGCTGGAAACCTTTCTTATTATGATTCATTTTATCCTTTTTCATATATTTCCATGCCTTGGGAAATTTCAGATCTCTGTTTGTAAAGAACTATCCTCTTTTTATTTTTCATGACTAGAGTTCTTAGAAGAATTTTTGCTAACCTCTTCTTGTATTTCATTGTTTTTTGGACTCTTCTTTGTTACTATACTACTTAGTATCATTTCATTTATTTCCACTTGGTCTTCCTGTAATTTCTTCAATATTTCATTATCTTCTTTAAATACTTGTAACTCCATGATAAGGTTCTTGAATGTTTCCAAAACTTGGGTGGCTGAGCTTCCTTCACTTTTATGTTCTGGGTCTCTCGAAAGTTCTTTATTTTGATCCCCCTCATGTCTATTTCCTTCTTCATTCTGTGTTGACATTTTCACAATAGACATTTTTTTTGTTTGTAACAATAAATATGTTTGTTAGATTTTTCCTTCAAATAAAAAATAAGGTTTTGGTGTTTCCCTGAGGTCCAAGAGATGTAACCTACAACTATCATACCATATGTAATGTACCACAAATTTCAATAAAATTAAAAAAAAATTGAATAGGAAATTAAGAACTATAAATCTCCAAAAATTGTTCGTGACACATGAAAATAATCCCTTATAAATCTAAGTCATTGTCTATGCACATAAAAAAATTTCTTTGTTGGACTAACCATCCTAAAAGTTTGTAGGAGTTTTAATTTCCAACGAAATATTATTGTGACTATCCATTAAATTAATTCATAGCATTCTCATTATATTGACTCCCAATATAATTTACCGTGATACTATACTTAAAGTCAAACATAGGATCGCATTGTTAAATTGGTAATTAGGATTATTGGTGTCAATAACATAAAGTCCATGCATAACATATTAAGGTTATATCATAACCATGCTACCCATACTATTGAATATCATAAACTATGATATGAATATGTTAGATTTACTATGTTAAGAATTCATGTAAGAAACTATAACAACGTTATGACCTTAGCAAACTAGGAGACATAACTGTTATAGTCCAAAGTCCACGCGCTAGGGTAAATAACCTAGCCATACCAAACACTTTCCATAGTATTGTGTTCCATGATTAACATCCTTCCCATAGTTTAAGGATCTATGTTTAATGTGGCATATGATATACACACTACGCATGAAGTTAAAACCTAGCATGCATGCTAACACTATCCACCCGACACCTGGTTAAAGTTATCCAACCCAACATCTAAGTGGTTCGATAATGGATGAGGTGAATTATAGGTCAGGTCTAAACCTAGGTTGTTATATACTATGGAATTTACATTAGGGAAGGTCCATTAAAGGTAAACTAACCTACAAAGTAATCTCTAGGCCTGACACTACAGAGGACCACCCACTGGGATCGACACTTTAGAAAAATTCAAATGATAAGGAGTGGGGTGGCGTACCAGTTGCTCTTCCCCACTACAGAGGGGCTCAAGGTGACATTACACCCCTTGTAATTGTCCCTTGAGACTCCATTTTGCTTTTCCATTTCCTTTGTTACTCTCTGCGACCGGTGATAGCATTCAGCTCTGGTGATAGTATTCGACTCTAGAGAGTTGTAACAAAGGAACTCTAGAAAGTCTATCTACAGGTACAGTAAGTACATTGTTATCTCTATAATACATTTTATACATTTTTTCTGGAGTTATGCGTTTCCTTTGCAATTGTGCTCTATACAAACCATTCTTCTTGAAAAATATGTTCTTTGTGAAATATCTTTTCTGCAAGGGCTCTTTGTGTGGTGAAAATATTTTTGAGAAAACTTTTTTATAATGGGTACATATTTCATTTGTTGTATAACGAATTCTCTATTTGTACAATGTATGCTCTCTATGCAATATCTTCTATGTCTATGCAATGTATGTTCTCTATGGGTGTTGAGTCACATTTATCTTACTCTATTTTCTTTGGTATTGAGGTAGAAACCACATGATGTTTCTCCTTTGTTTGCACTCGTCTTGAGATCCATAATGATAATTATTTTTCCTGCATGTTAAGTAAATCCCTTTAAATTTTAACACTCGGGTTTGGTGGTTGTTATTGTGTTTTATCCTCTATTCGTTATCTGCATTTAAGCCTGTATCTACGGGTTCCTTCCCATTCAAACCATAATCATTCTAGTTATAAGATAAACTCTCTGCAATTTTCTCATGCAGGTTTTAAGCTTGTACAGAGTTGTTATAACCGCAGCCTTTGTATGGAGGGTGATGTGAAAGGAAAGAACCGTCGGTTTTGGACCTATATAGACAGAGACTTGATGAAAGTCATTTTCATAAGGTTATGATATTAAATCGTACATTGTAACAGTCATTTGTAGCCTTCACAACATCATACACTTAGTGGATACATTTCAGACTTCGATTAATTAACTCTGTAATATAATTTTGTAATTTTTCTTTGTATTTTATATGACAAGGTTAAAACCCTTATTCTCGAAAACAATAGAAAGGCTTCTTGTATGAAGACAGTGGTTAAATAATATCCTTGACGATAAGGAAAAAATTCTCTTTCTCTGTTAAAACACCCACGACCTTTTCAACCACGCCCTTTTAAATTTAGATCAATTGTTATACTTCAATCTGTCTACAGTTTTGAGAAAAATCAGCTTCAACAAATCTACTTAGAAAAACAAGGTGTTCTTGTTTGATTATAACCAAGGATTGCATTCGATTTTAACAAAATAATTAGGTCCTCATTGGAATATTCATACACCCAGATTCTCTCTGTTGAGCCTCTGTCGTGCTTCACGATTTAGAATTATCATTATGTTTATTTCCCATATATAATTTATTCGAGAATGCATTTTAGTGTGTTTCTTACACTATGTTTATTCCATATTGCATTTATTATGTTTATTCCAGATTGAATCCCGTATGTTTAAAAAGGTAACTCTATTTTTTATTTTTTTAATATGTTATTTTCTCTAAAGTATTCTTTGGTCCTATGTATGGTCTTGGTATTTTCTTCGAATTAATACTTGTTTTTTAATGAAACCCTTCCCTTGGTTATAGTTTGAACTTATATATATATATATGGTCTATGTAATTTATAACATTTAGAATATCAAAGCTACATAACTTCATTAGAAGTTTGTTTATGTTTTTATTACTTGCTCAAGTAATTAATTTCACATGTATATAGACTAATGATTGGTCCCTTTGTATTGCGAGGGAACCCATCAGATGGATTATGCACTCACTTCCCTTCCTAGGTCGTGGATCGACTACTTCGCAATGCAACCTTGACCCTCTCATATTCAATCAAGATCTGAGATAAGTATGATTTGACTCTTTTATTTATCTTATTATTTATTGTTTGTACAATAGTAAGTTACTAATACTATTGCATTACTCCTTTACAGGTCAGGAGAAAATATAATGCACTTGGTGAAGAAAATTGTCTTGTCCAAAAAAGGTATTCGAGTTCCATATTTCTTCCACCAGTCCATGCGCACTCGCAGACAATTTCATGTATTATTTTGAATCTTTGTTTATACCAACTTTGTATTTCTTGGGTCTAAGGAAACCCAAACTATAAAATTTTGGTTAGTGACCTATTGACTATAATAAATATAAATTTTGGCATATATTATACAATCTATTGTATCATATAACTTTCTCAGATAATAGGTATTTAGGGACTTTTATTCTTTATACTCAGCATAATAACAGAACAACAATACAATATTTTTATACTTTTCTTTCTTAAGTATTTGATTATGCACAATAATGCACAACAATCAAGAATATAGATTCATAATGGCATATAGGAACATATATGCAATTTTCCTATATATATACACACACACACACTAAACATTAATAATTAAGATAAACACCATTACAGGTATTCCTACACAGTGGAAAGCCATAATCTAACATGACTATACAGTCCACTTAAAACAAATTTTACGTATATATATTAAAGTAAAACATATTCACAATTAGATAACATCCATAATATAACATCAACAATAAAAGTCAACAACTGAGATACATATCTGAATATTGATGCTAGGAAAACAAATGGAACAACCACATTCCACCCAACCATAGAAACAAAACAACAACAATCACTCGTCTTGGTCACCCCCTAGCCTGACCATGACTCCATAAGAGAGAACTGAGTCATACTCCTTACCTACTGTCACATTCAACATATAATAAAATGATTTTCCTCACACCAGATGTGCTCATAATAGAAAAATAGATTCTCCATCTGTAACATACTGAGAAATGTCCTGCCTCCCACATATGTTGTACATATCTTGTGCCTAGGTCTTTCCAGTCCTTTCCCTCCTTGGGAAAATTCATAGCTTTACAAATCCCTGATTTTTAGGGGCTACAAGTGGAAAACTCAACTTCTTCCACTTGTAAAAATCATCTCTGAGTTGACTCAAACCTGTTCCCCAGTCATGGAGTCATAGTCAACTATTTTTAACCTGGTTGTTCCATTTGTCTTCCATCATTGAATATATTCAAACGTTTCTCTCATACATGTATCAAACAAAAGAGGATAGTTGGGAAAGTCAAATCTTCTAATAATTGCATAATCAAAAATTCCAAATTCTGATTTTTCCATAAATGGAATTTTTTTTCTAAATTTGGGTTTTCCATAAATGAAAATTTATTTCTAAATTCAATTTGGAATTTAATTTATAATAATTTGAGGATATCACACTTTTAAAATATATGGCCCTATCATCAATCTATTAATGATATTACTCCATGCAAAAGGTGTATTACATTTTTTGTAATACAAAATTTCAAAAGGACTAAGTTTTTTTCAAGCTTGATTATGATTGTTATAAGCAAACTAAACTAAGTACAAATATTCTTCCCATTTACCAGTTCTGTCCATAACATACATTCTAATATTGTCTTCAAGAATTTGGTTACTTCTTTGAGTTTGTCCATCCATTTACGACTCATAAGCAGTACTGAAGTTCAATTGGGTATCTGTAACATCCCCAGCCACCCATAGGCCGGGGTATGCTACCTTCAAGATGACCCTTGGACTTCTTTCTCTTACTGATACCTTTTTAAAATATAAGGATGCATAAAAGAAAATATGTAATGACATGCACAACAATATCCAGCAAGCATGTATAATCTAAGACTCAATTATACGATAATTAAAATACACAGTAGAATACATTCATACAAAGATAATAATATCACAATAGAGAGAACTTATGTTTATGATAAGGAGACACCAACTAGATGTAGACGAAGTACATTCCACCCAACCGTAGGCACCAATATTCCAAATATCAATAACAGTGTCACCCCGAGCAAGGGATATGAATCCACAAGGATGGTTCCAGAGTGTACTTGGGTTCCCAAACCAGTCAGATCTCAATCTCTCACACGTTTCTCAGCACCCACAACAATCCAAGTACCCATCTCTCTTCTACCCAGCCGAGAGAATGGACCTCCACACTTCTCTTCCACACAACCCCTCAGACAGTCCTTCTCCTTCCAGGGCCTCCATCACAGCTGGTCTGGAGTCATGCTGCTGGAACTCTCAGGACTCGCAGTTGTGAGAAAAACAGGGAATAGTCCAACGCATCTTAGACATGCAGGCCCCAAGTTGTGGCTTGATTACACCAGCAACCATTACAGCCAACTATCCCATGGATAATATTTAACAGTTCCTTTCCCTTTACCAAGCCAAGACGCAGGTGAGGAAGGATCAATGAATGGGTAAGTGAGTGCATGAGAGTACATGAGGGAAAGAATGGTATATGCATATGTGATAGAGAGGACGAGCCAATGACTAACCCCATAATCAGACCATGGATGGGTTTAAGTATTTTCGTGGGGAATCAAGAACCTCCCGGCCTTCCCCAAGAATATCACACAATTGATTTCTTCCCTTAGGGAAAAAGGTAATTAACATAGGAATAAACATGTATCCCCTCAAACGCCCTCTCTTGTGGAATCATATCCCCCTATAACTCTATTCCTTGTCTGTCTAGTAGCCAATGATGTGTTTATTATTAATAATGATCAAAACATTACACTGATTGGGCATACTGGACCTTTAATAATTTTTTGGGAACTCAGGCCTCTCAGAATTGTAACAATACATTATTTAAAATGGGGGTTCAAAACCAGGGGTGTTACGTCTCCTCCCCCTTATCTTGGCACTGTCCTTAGTGCATATACAAAATAGATATCAACATCTCAAATTTATTCAAAAATTTGCGGGTACTTTGCTTGCATGGCATCTTCATTCTCTGAGGTAGCATCTTCAGGACCGTAGCAGGTCCACTAAAATTTTACCATCTCTATAACTCGATTCTGGAGCATTTTGACCTTTCTATCCAATACTTGTACTGGCTGAACCTGAAAGTCTCCCTCCGTCTCTACCTGAATTAGATGCCAATCAATAACATGGTTAGGGTCATGTACATATTTATTTACTAAATATAAATGAAATATATTATGCACATTCATGGAAGAAGGTAATGCAACCATGTATGAAACTATCCCTATTATGTCCAATATTTCAAATGGACCACAAAATCTGGTTGCCAGCTTTGTACAACTACCCAATTTCAAATATATATTCTTTGGCTTCACTTTCAAAAGTACATGCTCCCCTACTTCAAATTCTCTAACTGTCCTATTCTTGTCTGCAAAAACTTTCTATCTATCCTGAGTTGCCTTTAAATTTTTCTTGATCTTGACCACCTGGTCTTCCATGTCCTTGAGCAAATCCGGCCCAAGTACCACTCTATCTATTGGGTTGTCCCATCTTACTGGAGTATTACATTTCCTACCATACAAGGCTTCAAATGGGATCATTCTCAATGAAGCTTGATACCCATTATTATATGCAAACTCAATCAAGTGTAAGTAATCTTCCCACTTAGATGACTTATCCATCACATATATTCTCAGCATGTCTTCAATTATTTGATTGACTCTCTCTCTTTTCCCATATGTCTGGGGATGATATGATGTGCTAAATTTTAGATTTGTGCCAAATCCTTTAAACAATCCCCTCCAGAAATTGGAGGTAAAATTCGTATCTCTATCCGAGACGATTGTCCTAGGTATCCGATGCAACCTAGCAATTTCCTTCGTGAAAATTTCTTCAATATTAGCCATTGTATGCATTGTCTTCACAGGCACAAAATGAGAATCCTTTACTAATTTTTCAAACACCACCATGATTGAATCATGTTTCGTATTCGTTTTGGTTAATCCTGTGATGAAATCCATGGGGATCACTTCCTATTTCTTCTTTGGGATTCGCAGTGGCTGCAACAAACCCGCTTGGTGCCTATGCTCATCCTTCACCTTCTGACATTTCATACATAGAGCGATGTAATCAACACCATCCTTCTTCATTCCCGGCCAAAAGAATTGGCTTCTTACTGCTGTAGTTGTTTTCTGGTAGCCGAGATGTCCAACATAAGAAACATCATGCATTTCCTTCAGTACCAAATTATTTAGTTACCCGTAACTAGGAACATACATTCTATTTTTATGCATGAGTAATATCTCTTCCTTTATCTCATACTCCTTTATTTTCTGTTGTACATTTCCTTGCTATAATTTTTCCTTTACCTGTAGGGAATGTTGATCTATAACAAGACCATCTAAAACTCTTCTCTTCAAGTCTGAATGATGCATACTGACAACAATAGCATGGATGAGATGCACTCTCCTACTAAGTGAATTAGCAAATTTATTCTCCTTTCCCTCGATATTCTTGACATCAAAGTCATATTCACTTAAAAATTCTAGCCATCATGTTTTCCTGACATTAAAGGTCGGTTGTTGAGAAAGATACTTCAGGCCAATGTGATCTATTCTTAATTCGAATTTCTTCCCCATGAGATAATGCCTCCACATCCACAAGGCATGAACAATGGCATAAAGTTTCAAGTCATGCGTGGCATAGGTCCTCTCATGTTCCTTACGATTTTTGGACTCATACCCAATGAAATGTCCATTTTGCGCGAGGAATCCCCCAAGTCTTTCCTTACAAACATTTGTACATACCACAAAACTTTCATTTGGGTCATAAATATTTAACAGAGGCACATTAGTAAGTAATTCCTTCAACATATTAAAATTATTTTCACACTTGAGTGTCAATTCAAATATAGTTCCCTTCTTTTCCACAGAAGTGATGGGATGAGAAATCTTAGAGAACCCTACTATGAACCTTCTATAGTAGCCAGCTAATCCCATAAAAGATCTGATGTCTGACACATTTATGGGTGTTGGACATATACTAATGGATTCAATATTCTCTAGATCTACTGCTATTCCCTACACTGAAATAATGCATCCCAAGTAATGGATCTTCTTTTGATAAAAAGAACACTTACTCAACTTGTCATACACCTAATTTTCTCTCAACACTTGCAATATCAGTCTTAAGTTATGTTCATTCTCTTATTTAGACTTAGAATAGATAAGTATGTCATCCAGGAATACTATGAAAAACTTGTCCAAATAATTTCTGAATATTCCATTCATTAAGCACATGAAGACAATTTGTACATTGGTCAGTCGAAACGACATCACTACAAATTCATAATGCCCATACTTGGTCCTAAATGTTGTCTTATGAATGTCTTTTTCCTTGACTCTTACCTAATGGTATCCTACACTTAGGTCAATATTTGAAAATATCTTTGCTCCACTTATTTGATCAAAGAGGTCATCAATTTGGGGTAGAGGATACTTTTTCTTTATAGTGTACTTGTTCAACTGTCAGAAGTCACTACAAAGCCTCAAGTTTCCATCCTTATTTTTGACAAAAAGTACTGGTGCTTCCCAAGGTGAAACACTTGGATGTATGTACCCTTTATTCAACAATTCCTCCAACTTCATTTCTAATTCTTTTAAATATGGTGTGCTCATTCTGTAAGGTGTTTTTGACATCAGGGAAACTTTGGCACTAATTCAATTGTGAAATTTAACTCCCTTATTGGTGGAAATCTGAGTATTTCTTGGAATACATCTTCAAATTCCTGCAGCACCGAGAAATATTCAAGGCTTCTCTCCTTTGTATTATCTTTCTCTTCCACATGAGTTGCATATAGTTGACATCCTTTTCTAAAACATATTTTCATCTGTAAGGACAAAATCTCCCTTATAGAGATGGTTCTTAGAACTCCTTTCACAGTGCTCTGTTTTCCATTTCCATTAAGACATGTAAATGTCTTGTTATGACAATATACGATAGCATGATGCTTGTTCAACCAATCCATCCCAACCAGAACATTGTAATACCCCAATGGTATGATATTTAGATCAATACTAGTATTCATGACATTAAGACTTATTGTAATGATCCCAAGCCAAATTCTTTCTTGGAATCACTAACTACTACTAATTTATTGAGTTATTAAGTGCATACAGATTCATCAACACATGGAGATCACAATATATTCAAGATGTAGAAGAACAAGCAAAGATCTGACCTTTTTATTATGAGCAATGTAAGATCAATACAATAGATGGCTGATCTGGCATAAACCTGAGATGGCCATACAAGCAATAGATATGAGTTGCTACAAAATTCTCCCGACAATACAAAATAAGCCTCCAAAGGCTGGATATACAATGAAGACTAAATCAAGCAGATATGAGCCGCACTAATGCTCAACCTCCAAGCTGGAAAGTGCCACGTCCTACTAGAATGCTGAAGCCCTGAATAATTCTGCCCTGCTACCAAAAGTGTCCAATCATCCCGAGAAATATGCCAAATGATAGATCGGGAAACTGTAAGGAAAACCCAGATGTCCAAATTCCCAAATCCACTCTCAAACCCCGTAGATTTGAATTCTTCACTGAATGGTGTGCCCCACTGGATGACTGAAACCCTAGCTGGTTCGGCCCTGATGAAGGAGGCCTCCAAATTCTTTGAAACTCTCCAATAATATAGATCGGGCTACGAGAATCCCATGGGAGAAGTTTCGGGCTCATATCTCAAGAAAATCTCCCTAGATCTGAGTTTTACTGAATCACAGGATGTCCCCTATGGCTCCATGACGTCCCAATCTACAGACAAATATAGAATGATGATAACCCTCAAGAAAATCCCTCAAACTGATTGTCCTTCCCCTGCAAACAAAACCCAACTGTTGGAATGGCCCTAGGCCCTCATGATAAGCTGGATCGAACCTCCCTCGATAAACTGGCCTTGAGACTAGAATGGTGTGGAGGAGTCTTTCATCCCCGAGACCAAGGTGTGGAACAAGGTGAGTGGATATTTCACCACTGAGTTTCTCACAAGGGTTTGTACAAAAAAAACCCCAAACTGAATGCTCAAGAGCAATAGAAAATGCTAATCCAAAACTAGAATGAGTAATAGGTGCACCCCAGCCTCTTACTTATACTTTTCCTTCTAATTCTCTATTGAGTTAGGTTAACTCCCAGGGTTAATCTTCTATTCTTTTGTTGATTTATATTTTACTCCTTTCCTTTTCCTTTCTTAAAGTCAACTTAAAAATATAACTTTTAACTTCTTGACTTTTCCCCCCTTTAGTTTGAGACTATGACCTAGTGGGGGTGCCCAGGCCACTGAGTCTCCTCATTACCTCTCTAAGAGGTGGGGGACATTACAGTCTCCCCTGCTTGAAATTGCTTGTCCTCAAGCAATTCCAAGCCTGCTTCTCTAACCACATGCTCCTGCTCCCAAGTGGCATCCTAAATGGGTAAATCCTTCCACCTGATCAGATACTCCTTGATGCTTCGGTTTCAGAGCCTCTTCTCTCGGAATTCTAACACCTCCTCTGGAATCAACACAAGTTGTCCCTCCTCATCCATGGGAGGTAATGCCTCAATAGGCTTGAAATGTTGACCGAGGGATTTCTTAAGGCACGAGACATGGAAGACGTGAATTTTTCTACCCTGTGGAAGCTCCAGCTCATAAGCTACTGCCCCTATCCTCCTACTGACTCTGTAAGGTCCAAAGAAACGTGGCTGCAGTTTCTCCGCTCCGCTTCTTTTAATGGAGGCCTGCCTGTATGGTTGCAACTTCAAATAGACTAAATCACCAACCTGAAAGGTACGATCAACTTTGTGCTTGTCTGCTTGGACCTTTTGTTGGTTCTGCGCCCTCTGTAAATGATCCTTCAATTCCCTGAGAATGTCTTGGCTCTATTGTATCCAATCCTGTAACATCGGAGCCCCGTTGTCACCAAATGCAATCTCCACAAATGATAAAGGATCATAGCTATATAAATCTCTAAAGGGTGACATGCCAATGGATATATGTTGGGTGGTGTTGTAGCAATATTCTCCCAAATGTAACCATCTGACCCATGCTTTCTGTTGTCCTGCTACGTAGTTTCTGAGGTAACCTTCCACCCATTTGTTGACTATCTCAGTCTGAACATCCATTTGAGGGTGATAGCTAGTACTAGGAGTCAATGTCGTACCCACTAATCTGAACAACTCCTGCCAAAACGTACTCATGAATCTGTTGTCCCTGTCATTGATGATGGTTTTGGGTAGGCCGTGTAGTCTAAACACCTCTTTGAAAAATAATTCGGCCATCTGTGTTGCACTGAAGTCTGTGGCTATGGGAAAAAAGTTTGCAAACTTCGTCAACCTCTCTACCACCATGAAAATGAAATCTTTCCCCTGTGCTCTGGGAAACCCAGTGATGAAATCCATGGATATACTTTCCCACTTGTGCTCTCGAATAGGTAAGGGCTGCAACAGTCCTGCAAGGTGCGTGTGCTCATCCTTGTTTTCTTGGCATGTAGTGCATTCTTTGACATGCTTCATCACATCTTCCTTGAGGCCTTTCCATGAAAACCTTTCTCTCACCTGCCTGTATGTCTTATTGATGCCCTCATGCCCCGCTACTGGTGAGTTATGACATGCATGCAGGATCTTAGCTTTGAGAGCTGATCTAGGAACTAAAAAGATCCGACCTTTGTAATAGATGAGGTCATTTATGACCCTGAAGTTGTCATCCTGTATTTACCCATCCAAAAATTGACAAGCGAACTGATCCTTTGCATATCCCACTATCAAGTGTTCCTTCCAGTCGACTGACATACCGGACATGGAAAAAATGGATGGCCTTCTGGATAATGCATCGGCCACTGTGTTGTTCTTTCATTTTACGAATTCAATGTCAAATTCATAGGCTTGTATTTTTCTTACCCATTTTTGTTGTCTTTCGTTCAAATCCTTTTGTTCCAATAGATATTTAAGACTATTATGGTCTTATTTGACCACAAACCTTGCACCTACCAAATATTGTCTCAATTTGGCTAATGCATGCATGATAGCCAACATTTCTTTGTCGTAAATGCTATAAAGTAGTTTAGGACCCCTGAGTTTCTGGCTTTCATAGGCAAGGGGGTTCCTTTTCTGCATCAACACGGCCCCTATACCTTCCCCCGAGGCATCATACTCCAAAGTGAAGGGTATGCCGAAATCAGGAAGAGTTAGAACTGGGCAGGTGCTCATGACCTCTTTCATTTTCTCCATTGTGACTTGTGCCTCATCATTCCATTTGAAGAACCCCTTTTTGGTCAGGTCAGTCAAGGGTGCGCACAGTTGAGAAAACCCTTTGACAAATTCCCTATAGTATGTGCATAGGCCCAAGAATCCCCTCAGTTCTGTGAGTGTTTTCAGAGTAGGCCATTCCCTAATGGTTGTTATTTTATCCTGGTGTACCTGTAACCCTTTTGCCCCTATGATGTGTCCCAAGTAAATCACTTCTGTCATTTCAAACTCACACTTGGATTCCTTGGCGTATAGTGATTGTTCTTCCATGATTGAAAGGATTTGGTCCACATGTCGAAGGTGTTCCTCCCAGGTCTTGTTGTAAATGAGCAAGTCATCAAAGAATAACAACAAGTGTTTCCTCAGTTCTTTGTTGAACACGTGGTTCATGCAAGACTGAAATGTGGCTGGGGCATTGGTTAACCCAAAGGGCATCACCAAAAACTCGTAATGGCCATAGTGACACCTAAAGGTTGTTTTTGAGATGTCCTCCTCCCTCATCTTGATTTGATGGTAGCCCGAGCGAAGATCAATTTTTGTGAAATATATAGCTCCATGCAGCTCATCCAACAACTCATCAATCCTAGGTATGGGGTACCTATTCTTGATCGTATTTTTATTCAAATCCAGGAAGTCAATGCACATTCTCATCGTTCCATCCTTCTTCTTCACCAAGACTACTGATGAAGAAAATGGGCTTGAACTTGGTCTGATGTGTCCCATGTCTAGAATCTTCTTGATGGCCTTCTCTATCTCATCTTTATACTTCTTGGGATGTCTATAGGGTGTGGTGATAATAGGATTAGCCTCTGCTTCTAGTTCAATGATTTGCTCAAACCCCCTGTCTGGTGGCACACCTGGAGGAATCGACCCAAACACTTTCTAGTGCTTATCAAGGATTCTTTTGATCTCTGGTGTGTAATGCACCTTTCCCTTCTCATCCACCCGTGTTGAGACCTTACATTCCACTTCGTATACAATTTCTTCCCTTCTGAAGATGGCTTCCATCCTCTTGGACGTGACCACTCTGGCAGAGTTACCTGTCATGCCTCTGAGCACAACCTTTTGTCCTCCTTCCTCCATAAAGGACATTTCCATGGTCTTGTAATTTGTGGTGATGGGTCCTAAAGTGTTGAGCCACTGCACCCCTAGGATGATGTTGGTATCGGGAAGATCCATCACATAAACATCCTGAACTAACTCATGCCTTCCCAAGGAGAGTTTCATACCTGGTATGTATCTGTTACAAGGCATAGTACTACCACCTACTACCTCCACTTTGAATTATTCAAACTCTACTATAGGTATGTGCCTCCTCTTCAGTAATGCTGCATCAATGAAATTGTGGGAAGCTCCTCCATCAATCAGAACTGATACTCTATGTCCTTGTAAGACCCCTCTCATCCTGAAGGTGTTGAACTTGGGTACCCCGCTGATAGATGCCAACGTAGCCTTCTCTCCAGCCGCACAGTGTAGTTCTGGAACCTCCTCTTCTACTGCCTCTAACGTTTCAGCCTCCATGTTTTGTATCTGACCATACTCATCATCTTCTTCATCATCTGAAGTGACCTCAATGTAATGTACCTGTCCTCATCCCATGCACTTGTGTGAGGGATTCCATGGTTCCTTGCATGTGAAGCATAGTTGCTTCCTTCTCAGTTCCCTCCTGGTGTTGTCATCTATTCGGCCACGGCCCTTGTCATAACCCTTAGGTTCACGTCCTCCCTGGTTTATTGGAGGCCTTTTATCTCTTCCACCACTGTTAAGAGGCGGTCTGGGTATGAATTTTGGTTTAACAGCTGGACCCAGACCCCTCGTCTTCCAAATGGCTTCCTGTAGGCTGGTAGGCTTGAAGGCCTTAACCCAACCCTTCAAGGGTTCCATCAATCCTTCTGTAAAGAGCATCATGAGCCTGGTTGGGGACATATATTGCACCATCACTGCCAAACTCTGGAACTCATCAATGTATGCCTCAGTCGTACCTATTTGCTTGAGTTGGCTGAGCTCTCGGAAGTGTAACTCAGGATCTCCTAGATCAAATCTATCAATGAGCCTCTGAGTGAATTATGTATAGGATACAATCTAGTTGTGGCCGAGTGTGGTGAGCCCATGGTACCACCAGTCGTGGGCCTTGCCATCCAAGTACATAGTGGCAAACTTGATGGCCTCCATCTCTCTCATGGGGTTAAGCTGCATGTAAGTATCCATCTTCTGCACCCATGCTTGTGCTGTCATCTTAGCCGTACCATCAAAGTATGGAATATCTATCTTCCTTGCCCTTCGCTCAAACTCAAAGCTGCCCCTGTGGTTCATCCTAGGCTAGTTTCTGAACCTACGTTGACAATACTGGTCTAGGGACATCTGTCTTTGAAATTTCATATCCAAGTTGTAGTATTCCCTGGTACTTCTGGCTAATTGTGCCACAAAATCTTCAACTTGTTCATGCTGCTCTTGCTCATATATAAATGTGGGCATGTATGGTCTAGGGTTAGCTCTTCTACCTGAGTGTTGGCCTAGCGGTTCATCTGTGAACACTCGCACGTATGGCCTATGATTGGTCCTGCTACCCATCTTCCCATGGAATGTACCACCTCCAAGACTTCCTTCGGATCCTGGTGCTTTCTCCGGGTTATATCTGTCTTCCTCATGGGTTCCACCGGACCCTCCAGCCTCCTTATTCCCATATGTATCAGGATATTTTCCTCGATGGGTTACTTGCATCAGAAGGTTAGTTATCCTCGTTTGGTTCTCGTTCATTTTTTATAGATTCTCATCAACTTTCTTCAAGGTTTCAGAGATTTTGGCCTGTCCCCTTCTGTTGGTTTCCTGATACTCATCCAACTGTTGGAGCAATATGCTTTTTGTGCAGTTCATGTTTTGTTGGAACTTATCAAATTCAGTTACTAAGAGAGCCAAGCCCTGAGGCTCATGGTCATCTCCTGGCCCTTCCATTTCTGCCTCTATTTCACTGCTATTTTTCTTCCTCCGACCCATAACAATTCCCCTGTACTTCTGCATGCACTGATCTCTCCACAGGTTTGGAGGATCAAGGCTCTGATACCACTATAATGATCCCAATCCAAATTCTTTCTTGGAATCACTAAATACTACTAATTTACTGAGTTATTAAGTGCATACAGATTCATCAACACATGGAGATCACAATATATTCAAGATGTAGAAGAACAAGCAAAGATATGACCTTTTTATTATGAGAAATGTAAGATCAATACAATAGATGGCCGATTTGGAATAAACCTCAGATGGCCATACAATAAATAGATATGAGCTGCTACAAAATGATCCTGACAATACAAAATAAGCCTCCAAAGGCTGGATATACAATCAAGACTAAATCAAGCAGATATGAGCCGCACTAATGCTCAACCTCCAAGCTGGAAAGTGCCACGTCCTGCTAGAATGCTAAAGCCCTGAATAATTCCTCCCTGTTACCGAAAGTGTCCAATCATCCCAAGAAATATTCCAAATGATAGATCGAGCAACTGTAAGGAAAACCCAGATGTCCAAATTCCCAAATCCACTCTCAAACCCCATAGATCTGAATTCTTCACTGAATGGTGTACCCCATTAGATGACTGAAACCCTAGCTGGTTCGACCCTGATGAAGGAGGCCTCCAAATTCTCTTAAACTCTCCAAGAATATAGATCGGGCTACGAGAATCCCGTGGGAGAAGTTTCGGGCTCAGATCTCAAGCAGATCTCCCTAGATCTGAGTTTTACTGAATCACAGGACGTCCCCTATTGCTCCACAATGTCCCAATATGTAGACAAATATAGAATGATGATAACCCTCCAGAAAATCCCTCAAACTGATGGTCGTACCCCTGCAAACAAAACCCAATTGTCAGAATGGCCCTAGGCCCTCAGGATAAGCTAGATCGAACCTCCCTCGATAAACTAGCCCTGAGACTAGAATGGTGTGCAGGAGTATTTCATCCCTGAGACCAAGCTGTGGAACAAGGTGAGTGGATATTTCACCACTGAGTTGCTCACAAGGGTTTGTACAGAAAAACCCCCGAACTGAATGCTCAAGAGCAATAGAAAATGTTAATCCAAAACCAGAATGAGTAATAGCTGCACCCCAGCCTCTTACTTATACTTTTCCTTCTAATTCTCTGTTGAGTTAGGTTGACTCCCAGGATTAGTCTTCTATTCTTCTGTTGAGTTATCTCTTACTCCTTTCCTTTTCCTTTCTTAAGTCAACTTAAAAATATAACTTTTAACTTCTTGACTTTTCCCCCCTTCAGTGTGAGACTATGACCTAGTGGGGGTGCCCAGGCCAGTCAGTCTCCTCATTACCTCTCTAAGAGGTGGGGGACATTACACTTATGGACCAACTTCTGACCATATCATGGATTTTTATTTTGGTTCCAATGGCTAACTGAACCAAACTTGCTTTTCCAAGTTTACTTTTCTCCAAATGTAGTATATCCACTATCTTAGGATCAATGTAACAATGAATTTCTCTTGAATCAATCAAAATAGCAACAGGCTGATTTATGATCTTACCTTCCACCTCAATCATATTGGACTGGTACTCTGCTTGTCGATCATCTAAAGATGCATAGATTCTTCCCATATCTTCGACTTTTTTATCCTCTGGGACATTGTGCACAATGTTCACTCTATCTTTTCTGTGTGGGAAATACTTGTACAAGTGATCTTCTTTACATCCCCAACATTGGATTGGTGGTGTTCCCCTTTTTCCCAAGGGATCTTCCTTCTTGGAATCCCCCTTAGAAAACTGATCTTGATGATTTCTATTAGGCTCAATCCTATGGAAGGAAGGTTTGAATCCTTTCCTCCTCTGATCAAACTTCTCATTCTTCTTTCCCTTCCAAAATTTCTGCAGAGATTCTCTTCCTTGGCCTTGTTCATACATGTATTTAGCCTTCCTGATGGCTTCAGTCAAGGTCATGAGCAGGGATGATTTTAAGGATGAAAATTTATTTTAAAATGTAGAAACCTTGGAGAATCTTACTAATCCCTCATATGACAACTATAAATGTTTGGCAATATTTTTGTAAAAATATTCAAATTTCTAAGGATTTTATATAGTTTGCATAATTTTTTTGCGATTTTTAATGTAAAATAATTTTATCCTATATAATTTGGGCAAATCATTTTTAGAATATCGAATCTTTTTTTGGAAAAATCCATGGAAAATTAGCCCATTAGAGAAATTTAGCCCCTAAAATCATTCGTGGTCTTGGGCTCAACATACTTGATCTTTTCCTTATAAAAGGATGCCAGTCCCCTTAGAAATATCTCTATTTTCACTTTCTCATCACCAATGAACTTTACATACTTTAACAATCCAAAGAACTTCTTCTTGTACTCTGCCATAGTCATGCTTCCCAACCCGAGTTCAAAGAACTCTTGCATTTTCTTGTCATAGAAATTCTTTGAGAGGTACTCCTTCTGGAATTACTTCTTGAACTGATTCCAAGTGATCCTACTTTCATTAACATGTTCCACTTGCTTCAGTTGGTACCACCACATTGCATCCTTCTTGTGTAAATGGTAGGTGGAAATCCTAGCTTCCAGTTTTGATGAATATTTATGCAACTGGAAATATCTACGGAGCCCAAGAAACCATGCTTCAACATCATCTTCCCTTTATCTTTTACCATCGAAGGAAGGTGGCTTGAGCTTCCTCAGTTCTTTTTGCAAACTATCTACCTCTTTTTTCCTTCTTTGTTTTCTGATACGGGACACCTATGGACTTCTTACGGGATCTTCTTATGCATAAAACTTTCTTTCTGGGTAAGGAGGTGAGTGTTGTTCATGAGCTCTACTAGCACTTCTGGAATAACCAGCTCTTCCACGATCATTTCTTCTTTCATGACGCCTGCCTTCTTCCTCTTGTCTTGAGTTTGATCCCTTCCTCATTTTCCTCTACAACTGATTTAAGCTCTACAACACTCGAGCATTTATCTAACTTTTCTCTCTCATTGGGCTCTCATTGTCTTCTTTGTAGATTTGCACTTCCATCTTTAAGATTCTTACCATTTCTATTAACGTTTCCTACTCTCCTTTTCCATTGCGTTCATTGAAATCTGTCTCTCCATTACCAACTATGGTATTCTATCCTTTTTCCTCCTTATCATGACCGGAGGCTCCCTTGACTTCTTCAATTTCCTCAATACGCATCCTGAGTTGATTTGTTTAAACCCCTTCATTTTGCAAAATGTGCAAGCGACCATTTTGTTAGAATTAAGCATATGATAAACACAATTGCCAAACAGTGTTACGGGTATCTTTATTTTTTTTTGTTCATGAATATCATATCCCCATTCTCCGAATATAACAATGCCATGTTATCCTTGGCTAACATAGAATTTCATCCTATGCAAGTGCTTCCTTCAAACCACCTTCCTAGGTGACCACGGCTAGAAACTGCAGCTAAATCCTTCCTTAGAACTTTTCTGTCTCGAAGATAGCCAATTCTGACCTTATCCCTCCTTCCCTCAAATCTCTATATGCATATGACCATGACCATGACCCTATTCTTAGCTGAAAAGGCACTTGTCTAGATCTTAAGGACTTCATAACTTTCAGTCAGGACCAGATCAATGGTCCTCATCCTCTTTCATGATCAACGATTGAGATCTTCTTCGGGACTCAATGCTTCTGGAGTCTCAACTCCCTCGCTTGCCTCCTCCTGGAATTATTTTTAACTGTATTTAAGGATCTGCTGACATTTGTCCTCGCACAGATAAATGACTATGAATCACTTCGACTCTTTGAGATTCAGAAGTTTCAAACTTCCCTCCTGCACTTTCTCCGGAGTGCTTTCACTCGAAGTCGACGATCCTTTGATGTGTGTGTTCTGGAAGCAATGGTCTATATGTACTCAGAACTTGGAGCCTTCGGGAGTTTTTGACCCAACACAACCTGTCAAATCTTTCCCCTCTAGAGTGCCCAATCTCCATACTTCATGATATGTTTCCATGTGGTGAAATACTAGGAGCGAACAAATGGCCCAATTAGGCAGGTTCCACATGTCATGTTCTAACTGACTTTTCAATACTCCAAATGCTCAAAACTTCCTGACATGTGGCACACATCCCATGTGTCCATGTCATCCTAGGTGATGTCTGGAAGACAAGTCACTTTGGGAATTCTAGGGTCCACATCATCTCTAGGTGATGTCATCATGCCCCATCACTTCGAATCTTTGGGCTTCGGGACTTCGGGAGTTTTAAAATTAGCACACTTCCAATTCTCCCGAACACCAAATTCTCAAACTGGCCAATATATCTCCATGTGTCCTCCTAGATCGAATGACTAAGATTCACTTCGGGTCTTCACTCGAAGTCCACAGATATGCACCACATGTCCTCCTTAATCTGACGACTATGTTTTACTTCTGGACTCTGGACTTTAGAAATCTCAAACCTCAACCTTTTTTTTGAAATGTTTTTATCTGAATCTTGCGATCTACTAACACGTGTCTCCTGTAGATCGACGTATACAATTTCTTCAGGACTCCGAACTTCGAAAATCTCAAACTTTAAAACTTATCTAGACCCACTGGATTTTATTTGAACCCTAGAAATAGTGACGTGTGGCTCTCGACAGATCAATGGCTGAGATCCTTTCAGGTCTTCAGGTTTTAGAAGTATCAAACTTCAAACCTCCTCCTCACTCACTTTTTCCCAGAGCATTTTATCTATAGAACATGATCATTTGACGTGTGTCCTCCTACAGATCAACGGTTCCCAGCTACTTCGGCTATATGGAGTTTCAATATTCGATAACTAACATGCCACATCACTTACTTCCTTTCAATTTGCGGGGGCACGCATCAACAGTTTGGAGTAACCCACTCTTCACCCTGCAATTCTCCTGACACTGACACATAGCCCCTCGGTGAAACCATGGTTTGGATTGTAGGACCACCATGAGGAATTAAATCCCATGCAACTTGGTTCCCCACAATGCTTGATGGTCGTTGATCTCCCTCTCCAATGGGATCTGACGATTGCGACCTTAACCGTTGCTTCCTTTTAATAGGACAAACCCTTTTCACCTATCCTATGATTCGACGATCCTAGATATCTATTGATCTTATAGTGGTGATCTCTCTTGAATTCGAAGGCGATGGTCATGATCCTTCAAACCCCCTACAACGGGTCTCTGATGATCTAACTCTTGCATAAATTATGCAATGCCATTCCTCCTGATCTTTTCAAATTCACAGTCATAGATCAATATCGACCATGAGACTCTGACCAATAGACCTGGCCCATACCAACTCGGTGTTTCAACTAGAAGATCTGATACCAAATTGTAACATCCCAAGCCACCCATAGGCCAGGGTATGCTACTTGCAAGCCCACCCTTGGACTTATTTCTCTTACCGATACCTTTTTAAAATATAAGGATGCATAAAAGAAATGATTTAATGACATGCACAACAATATCCAGCAAGCATGTATAATCTAAGATTTAATTAGTCGATAATTAAAATACACAATGAAACACATTCATACACAGATAATAATATCACAACAGAGATCACTTATCTTTATGAAAAGGAGACCCCAACTGGATGCAGATTTCCACCCAACTGTAGACATCACTGCTCCAAATATCAACAACAACGTCACCCCCGAGCTAGGTCTATGAATCCACAAGGAAAATTCCATAGTGTACTTGGGTTCCCAAACTAGTCAGCTCTCAATCTCTCACAGTTTTCCCAACACCCACAACAATCCAAGTACCCAGCTCTCTTCTAGCCAACCCGTATCACTCGAGAGAATGGACCTCCACCCTTCTCTTCCACACAGTCCCTCAGGCAATCCTTCTCCTTCCAAGGCCTCCATCATAGTTGGTCTAGAATATCGATGCTATAACTCCTAGTACTCGTAGTTGTGGCCAAAATAGGGCACATGCCAACACATCTCAGACATGAAGGCCCCAAGTCATGGCTGGATTACACCAATGACCATTACAACCAACTATCCCATGGCTAATATTTAGTGGTTCATTTCCCTTTACCAAGCCAGGACACATGTGAGGGGGGATCAATGAACAGGTAAGTAAGTGCATGAGAGTGCGTGAGGGAAAGAATGGTATATGCAGAAGTGACAGAGAAGATGACCCAACGACCAACCCCACAATCAGACGAGGTATTTGTTTAAGTATTTTCGTGGGGAATCAAGAACCTACTAGCCTTCCCTAAGAAGCTCACGTAACCGTTTTCCTCCCTTAGGAGAAAAGGTAATTAAAATAGGAATAAACATTTATCTCCTCAAGCCCCCTCTCTTGTGGAATCATAGCCCCCTATAACTCTAGTCCTTGTCCGTCTTATAGCCAGCGATGTGTTTATTATTAAAAATGATCAAAAGATTACATTTCTTGGGCATATTGGCCCTTTAATAATTGTTTGGGCACTCAGGCCTCTCAACATAGTAACAATACATTATTTAAAATGGGGGTTCGAAACCCAGGGTGTTACAATATCCAACCCTTTAGATAAAGCCTTCCAAAAATTTCTGGCAAAATTAGCATCTCTATCATATATTATAACTTTAGGGATTACGTGTAACCTAAATATTTCCTTCATGAATCTTTGTGCTATATTAATAGCCTTGTAGGTTGATTTCAGATGTATAAAGTGTGTTTCCTTACTTAATTTATCAACCAAAACCATAATTGTGTCATTGTGTTTACTACTTCTAGGAATTCCGGTAATAAAATCCATACTTATCACTTCCCATTTCCATTCTCAAATGGATAAAGGTTGTAGTAGTCTAGATAGACATTGGTGTTCAACCTTAACTTGTTGACACTCTAAACATCTAGCTATATATTTAGTTGTTTGTCCTTTCATATTTGGCCAATAAAATTATTTTCTCGCATAGTAATCAATTTTTGGTAACGTAGATGTCCAGAATATGGTTTCTTATGCAGTTCATCTAGAATTAACAACTTAATTTCATTAGATTTTGGTACATATAATCTATTTTTATACATTAACAATCCACTTTTTGAGAATCTAAAGTCTGATTCTTCTATTCCCGTTGAATTATCAACAATATTTAACTTAATATTTTGATATTTTGGGTCCTTTTCAACTGTTATCCTTACCCATTATTCTAAATATGTTTTGTAATCACTTCTAGTAACTCTATAGATTCGATTTGCTTGTCTACTTAATGCATATTCCACCTTATTTTCTTTTCCCTTTATGTGTTTTATCTCAAAATCATACTCACTTAAGAAGGCTAACCACCTTTCTTGGGGAGCATTTAAATTTTGTTTATGAAACATATATTTAGAGCGATGTTATCTGTCAACAGTAAAAAAATTCAGCCTACCAGATAGTTCCACCACATTTTTAATGCATGTATTATTGTAGCCAATTCCCAGTCATGTGTTACATAAATTTCTTCATGTTTTTTTAATTTCTGAGATTCATAAGCTATTACATGGTTTTCTTGTATTAACACTGCACCAATCCCTTCACGATATGCATCCGTACATATTACAAAGTATTTATGTAGATCTTCCAATTTTAATATAGGAGCTATAGTTAAGAGTTGTTTTAATTTGTTAAGACTTGATATTTATGGAATGACATGAACTTAGTTCCTTTCTTTTGTAACGATGTTATAGGATATGAAATCTTAGAAAACCATTCTATAAACTTTCGGTAATATCTATTTATACCCATAAAGGATCTTACGTCTAAAACATCCTTAGGTTCAATCCAATTCATTATAGCCTTTATTTTGTTTGGGTCAACTCATATACCGTCCTTGGAAATTATATGTCACAAATACTGAATTTGATCTTTATAAAACTCACACTTACTTAGCCTTGCATAAAATTTCTTTTCTCTTACGGTAAAATCATGAATCTGGGTAACACTTTCATGACAATCGAGTCTCCAAAATTTCTAGCGGCTATTTTTCGGCCGAACAAATGTTTCTTTCGGCTGAAAATTTGCACGTTAAATTTAACGGTTCCCTCGAAATTCATGTACAATGTTTTTTGGATGAATTATTTTCCTGTGGTAAGCATATTTCGGCCGAAACGTTTATTTTTAA
Organism: Picea engelmannii; assembly: GCA_009831015.1. NCBI lineage: Eukaryota > Viridiplantae > Streptophyta > Pinopsida > Pinales > Pinaceae > Picea > Picea engelmannii. Next base: position 139,626 of record ML793340.1, on the reverse strand, counting down.
CGGATTCCGTTAAAAAATACGTTTCGGCCGAAAGAATATTTCGGCCAAAAACTTGAAAATGAGACTGTTTGCAGGAAACTACAAATTCTCTCCATCTTACTTTATCTTTGGAGGTAGCGGACTCCTACAAATACTCATAATTTAGTTTGAGAATTGATACCAACATTTTTAAAATTGAATCTTCTTTCATTGGTTATAATTTGTTTTCATTTTCATTGTTTTTATCTAATTTTATTTAATTTTATAAAAAAATCACTGCATAATATTTTTAGGTGAGATTATGATTTGGTGAAATGAAAAATCTATATCTCTAAAAATACACAATTGAAAATTATGGAAAATTTATATTCATAATTGTTAAATTGTTCTCTTCAAAAGGGTATTTTTAGATTTTACTTTTAAGTAAAAATTAAGATAGATATAAGGTGTATAAAAACACGTGTTTAAAATCTGCAACGTTTTCATCTTGGTCATCTTCAAAAAATTCTAGAAATTATAATATTCATCCGTTAGATTCTAAATTATAGTCATAATAAAATAGAGTCTATGTAGATTGTTCCAGTATATTTCATTTCTTAAAAACATCAGTTTAATAATAGATACATTGTCGTGGAAAATAATAACTCATTATCATTCCTTTCATGTTTAAGGAACATACTGTTAAACAATTGTAAAATTCACATATCAAATCTTGATAAAAAAAAATTGAAAAATAGTCATTAGAAATATAACAAAATTATTCACAAGTTTTGTTTTTACTGTAAAGTGAAATTCTAAATAAAAATAATATTTTTGTATGTCGTAAGTTGAAGAACTTGTGAAAATACAGTTTTGTTTGTCATAAAACAAGAAAAAGTGTTACCCATCTTCATGATTTTTGTAACGATCCTCCTCGTTACGACAACAACTCTGATAACAGGTGCTGATTTTTTTTATTTTTTTTTGGGTGTGTGTGCTCGTGTAAAAAGAAACAGACACACTGGAATCTACGACACCCCCGACGACTAACAAGACACACCCACAAAGATCACAATAAGAATATGTAGGGCACACAACAAGTAACTACAACCATTAATGACATACTGGGTTATGCACAGTATGAGCACCGAAGGAAGAATCCATAGTGGTTGATTTACTATTTCTGCACAGGAAAGCAGGGCGTTTAATCTTAGTTCTCTTCTCCGGGAGAGAGAAGGTCAGATAGGCTGCTGGCCGACTGCTCAGGAAGAAAATAGTAATCCCCTCAGGTGTGTCGCAAGAGTGGAAACCCTACCTTTAAAGGGCCCGAGACTCTTGATACGACACCGGATTCCTTACACAAAAATAATCACACACACAGACATATATACTAAGGCTACATGGAGGTGTCTCTATCCCGCCCGACACAAGCAAACAAAGAAAAAATTATTTACATCCAAGTACAACCAAAATTAATGAACTACCACCTCCTCTACCGAAGGCACAGGTCTAAAGGACTCCGTCGCCGACCAAACGTGGTTAAGATATGGTGTTATCTATGACTCAAAAGTGTATTGATACAGACCAACCTTCATTCAATTTCAATATTCAACGAGTGACCCAACCACCCTGTGGACACAATGTAAAATCAATGATTGCTAAATCTCATCACTAAATCACAACAACTGATTGTACTAAGTTAAGGTCATTTATTAAATGTTAACAATCCAACAAATCTCAACAACATTACCATAAATATAACAACATCATGCTACTATTAAATTAACTCCGCCATTAACATCATGTTAACATTATCATAACACATCACATCTTATGCCCTAAAATTATTTTAACATTAACATAACCCATCACATCCTATATCCTAAAATTTGATTAGCATTATCATGACACATCACATCTTAAATTAACTAACAATCACAATACTCCTTGCATGCTTCCAATATAATAAAATTTTAACGACTAAACAACCATGCCACCTTCTATATTGTAATAACCTCAAAATAATAACTATCATATTAAAATTAGTGACAACTCTAAGTTCAAGTTTGATTTAACAAGGTCCCACTCCCAATTTGATGTGACTCGCAACTACTTGCAGCAACTGGCTAATTCGAAATCTATCATACAACCAACCGAAGTTTAACCAATTTCAATTTAAGTATTTACACTATCATCAACAACATCAATTAATTAAACTGATATGATCAATTAAACTGCTATAAATCGCATGACTGATATAACTGATATATATCGCATATAAACTAATATAAACAGATATCAAATGCTATAATCGCATAAACTGCTAAAAACTGATATAAATCAATTAACTGATACTAATAAATTAAACTGCTATCATTTACCAAATAAATTGGATTGCTATTGCTAAAGGTGCCATTATTAAATAGTCTCCACTTGTTAATCAACCTAATCGTACATCCCCTCGAAACTATCCAATTGTTAATCAAACATCAACTATTATTGACAGCTAATTATTTTAGTGCTGATCATCGCCCACCAATATATAAATTTATGTTACCTCTAAAATTATAGATCCCTTCCCCATAATTAAATAATCATAGAAAAGGAAATTTACAATCCAACAATAATCATACAGGCTGCGTTGTCTATTCATCTTCCTCATAAATTCTTTTCCAACGCTATCTTAGAATTACAATTTAGATTTATAAGAATCATAAATAATTATGAATTATAAACAGTCTGAATATAGCATTAGTAAAATCCCTTCCCTGCACCGTCTGATAGATCCTTATCCCGCGCTATCGGTGGGCATTAATCATTCATAAACAAAATGTAAAAAGAAGGGGGTCAACTGCCAAAATGAACATCGCTGGAATAATTAACCAGCTACCAACACCAGGCCAACACACATCCCAGGCAGCCAACTCAGCGAGGGTTAAGGAAGAATAGGAACAACCAAAATTTAGGGGTTTGGACTGTCACTCAGAGATTTTTCCTGGCATAACGCTGCGCGTTTCCTTTTTTTAGCTGGGCGAGAGGGCCAAAGGGGCGTTTGGTTCGAGGCAGGGAGGAGACTTAAATGTTATTCAAAAATATTCTTGGGAAAGGCCATGCAGGGTTAAGAGATCTCCAACGCATTCCTCTTTGCAGGTTTGCTGCACGGAAGGAGGTGCCTTACACGTTCAAGGGTCTAGCTGCCAGGGATGAACCACCGATTGACTGTCAAGGCGAGCCGCCCAACAACTCGCAGCCCCCTCAAGGATGGAGTTCGCTGCCTCTTGTGCGGACACACAGTCGTTGTTTAAATAAAATGCAGTCATAATTGAAGGGAAAAGTAAGGGCGTTGTAGAAGGAGGAGCGATTCAACGTACGCCTATGTAATGTGGTGGTAAAAGTCGTGGCAGGGTTAAGACCAACTCTGCAATGTCTCCAGTCTACAATAAAGTTTAATAAAGACACAACGAGGGAGGGAAAACTTTGGAACTTATGTGAATTGACTTCTAACCAAAGGAGGTCTTCGTCGAAGGCAGTCTGCTCGCAAGTCGGTCGAAGGTAAGATAAGTGCCGCTGGTGAGTATGACCAATTAGTTGTACCTAATCGTCGTCGTTCTCCCCACAACAAGCATGAAGTCGTAAAAAAAAAACGGGGCAAGAAAACGCCCAAGAGGGAAGTCGCTCAGAAAGGAATCTCAGCAAACCTAAGTAACTAAATAGCCAATCCAACCAAAAACCAAGGAACGACACACCAAACACAAGGAGATATTACATGGCAACGCAGAGTTGGGTAATCCACGAAATTCAGAGAGGTGTAAATAGAGTTTAAATGGGTTGAAACGCGTGGGTTTCAATCGCTGAGAGGGGTAACCCAAAAACGCCATGATTACACAGAGAAAACAGAAATTAGGCAGTTTGGAAAAAGCGGGTGTATCCTGCACCATATCGCCCAGGTAAACCGACCCAGAAACGAAGAAGAAGTACACCACAACTTAGTGAAATACCAACCCCCAAGGCAGAGGTTATGGTTGAAGGCCACGACATCTTTTAGCGAAATTTAACACAAATTTCAGAATCTGGGTGGTTGAAAAACGTGGGCATCCTTCCCAGTTCACAGAGAAACAATACATAAAGTGAATGAAAATTAGTACCAACGCGCATTCCCTTAAACAAAACACAAACGATGAGATACGTTCAAGGTGTAAAAATGGTTGTTGTGGGTTCGTAGGGGTTTCCTCCCTGACACACACATAATGCAAACAACAAAATGCAAACAATGGCCATCAACAGATACAGAGTTGAGGTGCGAGGAAATGATGCAACGCAGTCAGAAAAAAAACAACGCAGAAGAAAGCATACAAAAATCATTATCCCTTAAGCATAAAAAATCGCAGAGATGGAATGAGGATCTCAGCCTTGACTGACAAGTACATGATTTGCGCTACAGGAAAGGGTGTATGGTCATTAAACAGATATGGACAGCAGGTAGATGCTTCAGAAAAATAACTTACACGACACAAAAACTCATCTGAAAAATTTTCTACGGAAGGATGCAACTAAACTACCTCTAAGTTGGCTTAGAAATCAAATAACAAAGTAAAACTACTAACCACAACTCAGCACAACCTTCGTCATTCAGGGAATCATATACAAAAATTAACAATTTTTCTTTTATTCTTAAACCAACAACACACTTGCGTACCTGTCACCGATGGTGAACAATCCCGAAGACGCTAACCCACACTTGAGCTCCATGACGCTCTCGCTTGCCGACCGTAGAGACTACACCGGCACCTCCCAGCCAATCGCTAGGGGTACTCTGCTTCCCCCTTAGCCCCCCGAGCCGCAAAGGTGCCACACAAATCCAGAAGGTATGCCTAGCTTCCCAGCTCGCCTTGCAAGGCTGAGCTACCACTCCAATACCAGCTGAGAAAATCCCAACTCCCCACAAGCAATCAGTCCAGTCACAAATTGGTAGCATAATGATACCTAACAGCCCATCCCCCTTTTCCCTCATTCCCCTTTCTTTTATAGATTTTTCAGCCCGCCAACTTTCCTATATCACATTTATTTTTAAGTTTTAAAGAAAACCCTCCAAAATTTCTCTGTCATACAAGTGTCATTCATCCCCCATGTTTCTCCAAAATTATTTTCTTTAACTTATTAATTGTCTAGGTTTCATTTATTACTTAATTTCCCTATTTTTATTAATCCCTTCCTTTTTTGTTTAAAATCAAAAAGGTAAGTGCGCTAATTAATCTTTTCATTTTACTTTTAAATTCATAACTTTTTTTTATACTCCCTCACGTTAAATAATTTTATAACATGTTAATTGCCTATGTTTCATTTATTACTTTGTTTCCCTATTTTTATTAATCCCTTCTTTTTTTTGGTTAAAACCAAAAAGGTAAGTGCGCTAATTAATCTTTTCATTTATTATTTATTTAATAATTTTTTTTTGTTCTTCCTCAAGTTAGGAATTAATTTCTTCCTTATAAAATTTTAAAACCATTAGTTTTAATTTAAATCTTACCGTCGTCATCGCCCCAAGAATTTTATGAATACCCAACTATTACTTAGGTGGGTTTGTGTTTGAATTGTTATTTTTATTCCAGTGTCTGTTCTTAAGGTTAGACTAAAATTTTAGCTTAAAATTTTAGACTTAGTACTTAGATTCTGAACTGGGCGACACTGGGTTAGGGAAGTTGTTTAAGGATTTCTTAAGGCGTTATTTTCTGAGGGATATTTAGGTTTGTTTCCTTCATCCACATGAATGCGACGTGCCCTTCAGGATGCACCACGTGCTCCAAGGGTGCCACTCGCCTCGTTCGTTTCCTTTGCACGACGTGCCCTTCAAGATGCACCACGTGCTCCAAGGGTGCCACTTGCTTCTTGTGTTTCTTTTGTGCGACGTGCCCTTCAGGATGCACCACAGGCTCCAAGGGTTCCACTCGCCAACTTGACTGATTGGTAGACATCTATAACCCCTGGAGTCAACACTCTTCCAGGTGAACTTGTGGGAGACTAAGGGATCTAAGGAATAAGGCCCCCGCTTTATTGCGTGCCCCTTACAATCATTGTGAGCGACTATCGTAGTCTTCCCTCATGGCATCTTGGATCCTCGCGAACTAGGTAATCGTTAACCTACAGTTCGAGCCATGACGAGAGTGCTAGTAGGTGGTGGCAGGGCTGTTGTCCACCCCTCTCCCTCAAGCTCACTGGAAATCGTGTGTGGCCCCTTTACTCCATATGTGAGTCTGGTCGGTAAGCTATCGTTAGCCTGCATCATCAACAATCGTGTCAGAACATGTCAACATCATATCATGAAATCAATGAAGTATCATAGAAAATAAATCAACCCAAATAGCACACTCCCTGACTCAATCCGGAGTCCAAGGGGTTCCACCGATGCCTCTGCATCCTCAAGGTCTGAAACCCTGCACACTCAATGAAACTGAGTCAACAACACCTGTCTACATCAATGTAGTAAAACATCATGTCGTATATCATAACGCATCATAATCAAGTATAAATGGTTTAACATCATAAAAGTCCAGATCACTTGCGATCAAGTGTCCTCAAAGAATAAGTTTTCTTAGTGTGCTAGAGCGGGATGTTACATACACCCCCTCTTGGTCTAAACTTCATCCCGAAGTTTCTCAGTATAAATGCTGAAATAAAAGTACCACAGTATCATAAGTACCACAGTATCATAAGTCTATCTATCAAACAAAAATGGAAACTACTGACGCATTCATATGCGTCCTCCCAGGTCGTCGAGTGCGGACTATAACTGTCCCACTGGACCTTGACCTGATCTACCGTTCGATGTCATAATTGTCGAACGCGATGATCTAAGATGCAGACCGACTCATCCATGAGCGCTCCCTCGTCCGATACCTGCAAGGAACTCATGTCAATCACGTGTGTAGGATCACTAATATAATGTCTCAAAACGGATACATGAAAAACATCATGCATACGCCTCAACGAATCAGGCAAGGCTAGTCGATAGGCCAAGGGCCCCTTTCTCTCCACAATCTCGAAGGGACCCACGAACCTATGAGAGAGTTTAGATCCCTTTCCAAACTTGATCGAACTCTTATGCGGTTTATAAAAAGTTCATTTTCACAACTTCCCATACAATTTGTGCTCTCACAGACACTCTAGTACCAAGCGCAAGTGCTCATCATGTTCCTCTGTCGTCTGAGAGTAGATCAAGATATCGTCAATGAATACTTGGACGAACTTGTCCAAGTACTCTCGGAACACCCCGTTCATCAAACTCATGAATACCCCTGGGGCATTTGTCAGTCCAAACGGTAAAATAGTAAACTTGTAATGTCCAAATCTCATCTTAAAGGTAGTCTTAGGGATGCCATCCTCCTTGATCCGTAACTAGTGATACCCTGATCACAAATCGATCTTGGAGAACACCATCGCACCCTTCATTTGATCAAACATATCATCAATTCTTGGTAAGGGATATTGATTCTTGATCGTAGCCTTGTTCAGTTGATGGTAGTCAATGCAAAGCCTCCACGATTCATCCTTATTTCGTATGAAAATAAATGGTGCACCCCACGGTGACACACTAGGGCGTATCAGTCCCAGGTCCAACAACTCCTTCAATTGCATTTTCATCTCTTGCAACTATGGGGTCAACATCCGATAAGGCATTCTTGCTATTGGTTCGGTCCCCGGTTTCATATCTATAGTAAACTCCAGTTCCCTTTACGGCGGCATCCCAGGTAACTCCTCTGGAAACACGTCCACAAACTCTTTCACCACCGGAAGGTGTTCTAGACCTTCCGCTACTCCCTTTTTGTTTAGCGCGAGGATTGCATAATTATTGCACCCCTTATGCATACTCTTCCGTAACTGTAAGGAAGAGACAAACCTCAGGGAAACTCCATGGTTTCGTCCTACAATCACATGTCTCTGTCCTTCGTCATCAACCAAGATCAACCGTTTCGTCTTACAATTGAGTATCGCTTCATGCAATTCCAACCAATCCATACCAATCACGACGTTGTAAGATCCTAATATCATGATGTACAAGTTGACCCTCGTGAAAAACCCTCCCAGGTTAAGGGCACAGCCCGTAACCTTTCCTCCAACCTTCTGTTTGGCTCTCGAGGCCATCTCTACGAAGCTAAACTCGTCCTGTTCGACTTCCTTTACCTTAATCCTTTTTAGCGCTGCTCCAGAAATGAAACTCTCAGTAGCACCTGGGTCTATCAAAATACTAAGGGTCTGGTCAGGGACAGTACCTGTCATCTCGAGCACAGTCGACTCGTGGTCTGCCTAGCGGTTATTCACCACTGCGTGAATTCGATGGGCCTTGCCCATATCTCCCACTATAGTCGGTCCGGCTGATCCGGACACTCTAGTCCTCTCCACAGGATAGTCGTGCTGGTAGTGTTGCTCGCCACACGTCCAACACCCCTTCTTCGGCCCAGTAGTCCCAGTACCTGAAGTAGAAGATGATGGCCCACCGACCTGGAATCCAGGTATGTTTTGCTAAACAGGCCTAAACTGATGTTGTTGCGGGAGACGTTGCTGCTGATGTTGTGGTCCCCGATAAGGTGTCCGCTACTGAGGTAGCGGTCGTCGAGGTGTAGTGAAAGTGGATCCCCTCTGGAAGCCACGATATCCTGGCGTATGTCTCGCTGGTGTCTGGTGCTGCGGTGTACTAGATGAACCCTTCCCTATGGGTCTCGCTGGGATCCTGGTCTGACCCCCACTGATAAGCTCCTCCTCTGCTATGAGGGCCTTCTGGACGACGTCGTGCAAGGTTTGAGGCATCAAAATCCTAACCTTTGCATGCTGGCTACTGTTAAGGCCAAAAACGAACCGATTGACCTTGAGTTTCTCTGTGTTAAGGTGTGGATCATACCGGAGCATCTCCATAAAACGTGCCTCATACTCGGGCACCGTACGACCTCCCTGTCATAATGCATTGAACTCATTGAGCTGACACTCAATGAATGCCTTTGAAAGGTACCTCTCTCAGAACTGTTCCTCAAACAATTCCCATGACACGTCTTCAACGACCATGCTCAACTGCGGCAGGAGCGTCTTCCACCATAGAAGAGCGCTCCCCTTCAGTTGAAAGACCGCCATGCGGACCTTCATGTTGGAGGTATAATCGCGAAGTGCGAAGCACATCGCCATATTATCTAACCATGCCTCGGTGGCTGCACCGTACGGGGCACCAAAGAACTCAGGAAATTTAACCTTCTCGAGTTCACGGTGAATGCTACCTGTAACGGTCGGTGTGCACGGTGGAACCTCAGCGGGTGCCGACGCCCTGGCCTCGTCTCTGTCCAATCGGCTGACCAGAGCCTCGGACATGCGCTGAAAGGATCTCATCATCCCAATAACATCACCAACCGCTATCTTCTCCTATCCGAGAACCTGCTTGCCTCCCTGGGGGTTAGACCCCTCAGGCATGGATGCTACTGGAGGCGTCACGCCTCCTCCTCTGGCACCCCATCGTCTGCCTCCGCGACGTCCTCTAACCATGATTAATTGCATGCACACAATCAACTCCATCAGCAGCAGTATAATCAATCTAATCATGTCCACGAAAGTCATAGCGAATCCCAAGCCGCGGGTCGAACCGGCTCTGATACCATATGTAACAATCCTCCTCGTTACAACAACTCTGATAATAGGTGTCGATTTATTTTTATTTTTTTGGGTGTGTGCGCTCGTGTAAAAAGAAACAGACACACTGGACTCTACGACACCCCCGACAACTAACAAGACGCACCCACGAAGATCACAATAAGAAGACGTAAGGCCCACAACAAGTAACTGCAACCATTAACGACATACTGGGTTATGCACAATATGAGCACCGAAGGAAGAATCCATAGTGGTTAATTTACTATTTCTGCACAGGAAAGCAGGGCGTTTAATCTTAGTTCTCTGCTTCGGGGAGAGAGAAGGTCAGATAGGCTCCTAGACGACTACTCAGGCATAAACTAGTAATCCCCTCAGGTGTGTCAAAAGAGTGGAAACCTTGCCTTTAAAGGGCCCGAGACTCTTGATATGACACAGGATTCCTTACACAAAAATAATCACACACACAGACATATATACTAAGGCTACATGGAGGTGTCTCTATCCCTCCCGACACAAGAAGACAAAGCAAAAATTGTTTACATCCAAGTACAACCAAAATTAATGAACTACCACCTCCTCTACGGAAGGCGCAGGTCGGAAGGACTCCGTCGTCGACCAAACGTGGTTAAGACAGGGTGTTATCTATGACTCAAAAGTGTATTGATACAAACCAACCTCCATTCAATTTCAATATTCAACGAGTGACCCAACCACCCTGTGGACACAATGTAAAATCAATGATTTCTAAATCTCATCACTAACTCACAACAACTGATTGTACTAAGTTCAAGTCATTTATTAAATGTTAACAATCCAACAAATCTCAACAACATTACCATAAATATAACAACATCATGGTACTATTAAATTAACTCTGCCATTAACATCATGTTAACATTATCATAACGCATCACATCTTATGCCCTAAAATTATTTTAACATTAACATAACCCATCACATCCTATACCCTAAAATTTGATTAGCATTATCATGACACATCACATCTTAAATTAAATAACAATCACATTACTCCTTGCATGCTTCCAATATAATAAAATTTTAACGACTAAACAACCACGCCACCTTCTATATTGTAATAACCTCGAAATAATAACTATCATATTACAATTAGTGACAAGTCTAAGTTCAAGTCTGATTTAACAAGGTCCCACTCCCAATTTGATGTGACTCACAACTACTTGCAACAACTGGCTAATTCGAAATCTATCATACAACCAACCGAAGTTTAAACAATTTCAGTTTAAGTATTTACACTATCATCAAAAACATCAATTAATTAAACTGATATGATCAATTAAACTGCTATAAATCACATAACTGATATAACTGATATATATCGCATATAAACTGATATAAACATATATCAAATGCTATAATCGCATAGACTGCTAAAAATTGATATAAATCAATTAATTGATACTAATCAATTAAACTGCTATCATTTACCAAATAAATTGGATTGCTATTGCTAAAGGTGCCATTATTAAATAGTCTCCACTTGTTAATCAACCTAATCATACATCCCCTCGAAACTATCCAATTGTTAATCAAACATGAACTATTATTGACAAATCATTATTTTAGTGTTGATCATCGCCCAACAATATATAAATTTATGTTACCTCTACAATTATAGATCCCTTCCCCATAATTAAATAATCATAGAAAAGGAAATTTATCATCCAACAATAATCATACAGTATGCGTTGTCTATTCATCTTCCTCATAAATTCTTTTCCAACATTATCTTAGAATTACAATTTCGATTTATAAGAATCATAAATAATTATGAATTATAAACAGTCTTAATATAGAATTAGTAAAATCCCTTCCCTGCGCCTTCTGACAGATCCTTATCTCGCGCTGTCGGTGGGCATTAATCATTCAGAAACAAAATGTAAAAAGAAGGGGGACAGCTACCAAAATGAACATCGCTGGAATAATTAACCAGCTACCAACACCAGGCCAGTGCGCGTCCCAGGAGGCCAACTCAGCCAGGGTTAAGGAAGAATAGGAACAACCAAAATTTAGAGGTTCGGACTGTCACTCGGAGATTTTTCCTGGAATAATGCTGCACATTTCCTTTTTTTTAGTTGGGTGAGAGGGCTAAAGGGGCGTTTGGTTCAAGGCAAGGAGGAGACTTAAATGATATTCAAAAAAATTCTTGGGAAAGGCCATGCAGGGTTAAGAGATCTCCAACGCATTCCTCTTTGCAGGTCTTCTGCGCGGAAGGAGGTGCCTTACACATTCAGGGGTCTAGCTGCCAGGGATGAACCACCGGTTGACTGTCAAGGCGAGCCACCAGCAACTCGCAGCCCGCTCAAGGATGGAGTTCGCTGCCTCTTGTGCGGACACACAGTCGTTGTTTAAATAAAACGCAGTCATAATTGAAGGGAAAAGTAAGGGCGTGGTAGAAGGAGGAGCGATTCAATGTCCGCCTGTGTAATGTGGTGGTAAAATTCATGGCAGGGGTAAGACCAACTCTGCAATGTCTCCAGTCTGCAATAAAGTTTAATAAAGACACAAAGAGGGAGGGAAAACTTTGGAACTTCTGTGAATCGAATTCTAACCAAAGGAGGTCTTCGTCGAAGGAAGTATGCTCGCAAGTTAGCCGAAGGTAAGCTAAGTGCCGCTGGTGAGTATGATTGATTAGTTGTACCTAACCATCACCATTCTCACCACAACAAGAATGAAGTCACAAAAAAAAACGGGGGCAAGAAAACGCCCAAGAGGGAAGTCGCTCAGAAAGGAAGCTCAGCAAACCTAAGTAACTAAATAGCCAATCCAACCAAAAAAAGGAACGACACACCAAACGCAAGGAGATATTATGTGGCAACGCAGAGTTGGGTAATCCACGAAATTCAGAGAGGTGTAAACAGAGTTTAAATGGGTTGAAATGTGTGGGTTTCAATCGCTGAGAGGGGTAACCCAAAAACGCCATCATTACAAAGAGAAAACAAAAATTAGGCAGTTTGGAAAAAGCGGGTGTATCCTCCACCATATCGCCCAGGTAAACCGACCCAAAAACGCAGAAGAAGTACACCACAACTCAGGGAAATACCAACCCCCAAGGAAGAGGTTATGGTTGAAGGCCACGACATCTTTTAGTGAAATTTAACACGAATTTCAGAATCTGGGTGGTCGAAAAACGTGGGCATCCTTCCCAGTTCGTAGAGAAACAATGCATAAAGCGGATGAAAATTAATACCAATGCGCATTCCCTTAAACAAAACACAAATGCTGAGATACGTTCAAGGTGTAAAAATGGCTGGTGTGGATTTGCTTGGGTTTCCTCCCTGACACACACAGAATGAAAAAAAAAACGTAGACAATGGCCATCAACAGATACAGAGTTGAGGTGCGAGGAAGGGATGCAACAAAGTCAGAAAAAAAACAACGCATAAGAAAGCATACAAAAATCATTATGCCTTAAGCATAAAAAATTGCAGATATGGAATGAGGATCTCGGCCTTGACTGACAATTACACGAGTTGCGCTATAGGAAAGGGCGTATGGTCATTAAACAGATATGGACAGCAAGTAGATGCTTCAGAAAAATAACTTACACGCCACAAAAACTCATCTGAAAATTTTTCTACGGAAGGATGCAACTAAACTACCTCTAAGTTGGCTTAGAAATCAAATAACAAAGTAAAACTACTAACCACAACTCAGCAAAACCTTCGTCATCCACGGAATCATATACAAAAATTAACAATTTTTCTTTTATTCTTAAACCAACAACACACTTGCATACCTGTGACCGTCGGTGAACAATCCCTAAGACGCTATCCCGCACTTGAGCTCCGTGCCGCTCCCGCTTTCTGACCATAGATACTACACCGGTACCTCCCAGCCAATTGCTAGGGGTACTCTGCTTCCCCCTTAACCCCCCGAGCCGCAAAGGGGCCACACAAATCCAGAAGGTATGCCTAGCTTCCCAGCTCGCCTCGCAAGGCTGAGCTACCACTCCAATACCAGCTGAGAAAATCCCAACTCCTCACAAGAAATCAGTCCAGTCACAAATCAGCAGCATAACAATACCTAATAGCCCATCCCCCTTTTCCCTCATTCCCCTTTCTTTTATAGATTTTTCAGCCCGCCAACTTTCCTAAATCACATTTATTTTTAAGTTTTAAAGAAAACCCTCCAAAATTTCTTTGTCGTACAAGTGTCATTCATCCCCCACGTTTCTCCAAAATTATTTTCTTTAACTTATTAATTGTCTAGGTTTCATTTATTACTTAGTTTCCCTATTTTTATTAATCCCTTCCTTTTTTGTTTAAAATCAGAAAGGTAAGTGCGCTAATTAATCTTTTCATTTTATTTTTAAATTCATAACCTTTTTTTTATACTCCCACACGTTAAATAATTTTATTACTTGTTAATTGCCTATGTTTCCTTTATTACTTTGTTTCCCTATTTTTATTAATCCCTTCTTCTTCTTTTTTAAAACCAAAAAGGTAAGTGCGCTAATTAATCTTTTCATTTATTATTTATTTAATATTTTTTTTTGTTCTTACTGAAGTTAGGAATTAATTTCTTCCTTATAAAATTTTAAAACCATTAGTTTTAATTTAAATCTTACCCTCGTCATCGCCCCAAGAATTTTATGAAGACCCAACTATTACTTAGGTGGGTTTGTGTTTGAATTGTTATTTTTATTCCAGGGTCTGTTCTTAAGGTTAGACTAAACTTTTACCTTAAAATTTTAGACTTAGTACTTAGATTCTGAACTGGGCGACACTGGGTTAGGGAAATTGTTTAAGGATTTATTAAGGTGTTATTGTCTTAGGGATATTTAGGTTTGTTTCCTTCATCCACATCAATGCGACGTGCCCTTCAAGATGCACCACGTGCTCCAAGGGTGCCACTCGCCTCGTTCGTTTCCTTTGTGCAACGTGCCCTTCAGGATGCACCACGTGCTCCAAGGGTGCCACTTGCTTCTTGTGCTTCTTTTGTGCAACGTGCCCTTCAAGATGCACCACGTGCTCCAAGGGTGCCACTCGCCAACTTGACTGATTGGTAGACATCTATAACCCCTGGAGTCAACACTCTGCCACGTGAACTTGTGGGATACTAAGGACTCTAAGGAATAATGCCCCTGCCTTATTGCGCACCCCTTAGAATCATCGTGAGCGATTGTCGCAGTCTACCCTCATGGCATCGTGGATCCTCGCGAACTAGGTAATCGTTAACCTACAGTTCGAGCCACGACGAGAGTGATAGTAGGCGGTGGCAGGGCTGTTGTCCACCCCTCTCCCTCAACCTCACTGGAAATCATGTGTGGCCCCTTTACTCCATATGTGAGTCTGGTCAACAAGCTATCATCAGCCTACATCATCAACAATCATGTCAGAACATGTCAACATCATACCATCAAATCAATGAAATATCATAGAAAATAAATCAACCTAAATAGCACACTCCCTGACTCAATCCGGAGTCCAAGGGGTTCCACCGATGCCTCTATATCCTCAAGGTCCGAAACCCTGCACACTCAATGAAACTGAGTCAACAACACCTGTCTACATCAAAGTAGTAAAACATCATGTCGTATATCATAACGCATCATAATCAAGTATAAATGGTTTAACATCATAAAAGTCCAGATCACTTGCGAGCAAGTGTCCTCAAAGAATAAGTTTTCTTAGTGCGCCAGAGAGGGATGTTACAATTTTACCCCTTAGTATTTGTAGTACTATTATTAAATGTTCTTCATTCTCCTTTTCATTCTTTGAATAGATGAGTATATCATCTATAAAGACGATCAAAACTTTATCTAGAAGTTTGCCCAATATAATGTTCATTAAGCCAATGAATGAGTTTGGGGAATTAGTCAACCCAAAAGGTATTACTAAAAACTTGTAATGTCCATACCTTGTTCTAAATGTTTTTTTATAAATATCTTCATCCTTTATCCTGACTTAATGATAACCAGAACATAAGTCAATCTTAGAAAATATTCTATCTCCCCATACTTGATCAAACAGATCATCGATACGAGGTAATGGGTATCTATTTTTAATAGTCATTTTATTGAGTTTTCTATAATAAATACAGAGACGTAATCTTCCATATTTCTTTCTAACAAAAATTAGTATTGCTCCCCATGGAGACACACCTGGTTGGATATATTCCTTATCTATCAATTCTTGCAATTGACTTTTCGATTCATTTAATTCTAGGATATTCATCCTATAAGGATATTTTGAAATAGGTATTTCCACAATGTAATGTACCCCAAATTTCTCAAAACTAAAAAAAAATTGTTAGGGGACATTAAAACTCCTTGACTCTTCAACATTTGATCAAAAAACATCTTTATTTCCTTTATTGTAAGAAGAGTAGATTTATCCTTGCTATTGGATTTGGAATCCTATACTTATTTGTAATTAGTACAATTGCGACCAGGGCTATCATATCCATTAGAATATGTACCATGTATGTGTTAAGTAATTCTATACAAAAATTACAGTCCGTAATAAACTAAAGACTAAAGACTATCATATAGCCTATCCATAACAAATAACACTTATCCATAATGAAATACATTCATATAGTTTACCATATTATCTATCTCATGGATACTATATACTAAAATTATCCATAAAATAAATATATTGTTTAATATATAACACTAAACCTATCCATAGTATTGCATAACATTTAAAATATAGTCTATTATATGGATACTATCACGATGTAAGATTTATCCTAACGATATAGTTATTGTTTAACACACATATTGATACAAGATTAACATAGTGCTAGTAGTATTCCCCAATGATATACCTGTCCTTAATCATACGGATTAACGTGTTGGGAACCATAACGAAGTATTCCCTTAGCTTAGAGTAGAGAGAATATACCATTACACACGTAAATTTTGTAACCCTAACTGACTAGAAACATGACTCAACAATAAATTGGTTTGAATTTGTTTTAATGTAGGATGTCAGTCCAGATCCCATAGGAATTTAACCCATGTCTATTCCATTAATGGAGTGACCTAGACTGTACTTATCGGACTTGAAAATTTGACCACCATGTACAATGTAGAATCACCATCTCTACAGTTTCACATGGTAGAGGTATCAGTGCATACCTATTACGTTACTCCTCTAACGAGGCCCCGAGGTAACAACCGCCCATTGTTTCCCCCTTTTCTCTTGTAACAATTTGTCTTTACAATTTGTAACTGCCCATTGTTTCCCCCTTTCCCCTGCTCTGCATGGACGATGACTTGGGAGCCCGACTCTGGTAAACAAAATGGGACAAGGCAATGCATCTTTGGTTCTTCTTATGCACAAGGTAAGTAAGATAATATTGTTTCTTATGTTTTCCATGAATGAATACTTTTTTGATGTAATTTAAGAGAGGTCTATGGACCAAATCCCCGTATCACTCTTTGTTAAGGTTTTACATGTATTATCGTTGCACCACCTTAAGCATTCTTCTCCCAAGGCTACTTTATGTTTAAGAGACTCACATTTCGCTCTCTCTTAAGGTTTTTCATTGTATTATCATTACGCCACCTTAATCATTTTACTCTCGAGGTTACTCTATGTTTTAGGTTTGGGTCTGTAGGCTATTTTATTTTCCTTCGGGTGTATGTTGTTCTTCTTCCCATACTTCTTACAATTCTTTCATGGACCAAAATGTTTTAAGGGTTCAACCCTAGTCTGTTTCCTTGTCGACTTATCTATTGTCGAAATTTGTAGGGTTTACATAGTTACCATTTACACACACACACACACACACACACATATATATATATATATTCATTAACTCTCTGTGGGAAATCCCTCCCTTTATATTCTAGGTAGAATAAATCCTCTGTGGGTGTTTCATGGGTTTTGTCCTGTGTAAAATTATAAAATGCATTGTAAATCCCTCTATGAGAATTCGTAACTAATATTTGTGTAAACTATGTTAACACTCGGGGGGAATCATAATTTACGCTCTGTGTGTATAGTAGAGTCATTTACCCCTGTGGGGATCCATAATTATTGTTTGTGTGGAATACATCAACACTGTATAAATCGTGCCTTATGATCTGTGTAAACCAAAAATGTTATTCACCCGCGGTGGGGATTCATCATTACACTCTCTGTAATATATATTAACACCTGGTAGATAATAATTCATGTTCTATGTATGCAAAAGCATTACTTACCCACTATGGGTATTCGTGATTTCATTCTGTGTAAAACATATATCTACACTGTGTAACTCGTAATTAATTCTATGTGTAAGCAAAAGCGTTACTTACCCTCTATGTGGATTCATGATTACGTTGTGTAATATATATATCATCCTTCTGTAAATCATAATTCATTCGACGTGTATGAATATGTGTTATTTACCCTATGTGGGGATTGATGATTACACTGTGTAATATATATATCAACATTTTGTAAATCGTAATTCATTCTCTGTGCATGCAAATGTGTTACTTACCCTATATGGGGGATTCATAATTGCGCCCTATGTAATTATAGATAGCAGTATTACTCCTTTGTAGGAATTTTAGATTTACTCTCTTTGTAATTATACTAACACTGTGTAAATCGTAAATTATTCTATGTGTATAAAAATTAGTATTTACCCTCTGTGGGGATTCGTAATTGTGCTCTATGTATTAATTTAACATTGTGTAATCATAACTTATTATCTGTGTATAAAAAATCATTATTTACCCTCTCTGGAGATTCGTAATTGTTCTCTTTGTGTTTATTTTAACACTATATAAATCATAACTTATGCTCTATGTATACAAAATCATTATTTACCCTCTGTGGGGATTCATAACTGTTCTTTGTGTGTTTATTTTAACATTGTATAAATCATAACTTATTCTTTGTTTATAAGTGAAGATTATGCACAATTACATTAAATTAATGATGGGGTCATGTTTTGTTTTGCGAAGGTACTCATCAGCTAAATTTGGGTCTACTCCTCCCCCTTTGGATCATGGACATATTTTCGCACAAGCACAAGTGGCGATCTGGTTCTTCGCCAAATTCAAGCTAAGTATTTTTTTGACTTTTTATTTATACATAATTTCCATAGAATTAAAATACTAGCATATATTACTATACCCCTCATTTTTCTCCTTTTCAAGGTTTATGCAATCAAGGGAAGAGGATCGATGACACCTCTTTCTTGAAAGGTATTCGAGTTTCGATCTAGGCGTACCTTACTTCGATTACAACATGATTCTCTATGTACTTCCTAGAATTATGTTTACATTACAAGTTACTGTGGATTCTTTGGTCTACAATACTGTAATATTTTGAACAATGTTGGATCGAATACAAGGGTTGATTTTGTAAGATACTTTGAGTTAACCACTATGTTTATGCAGTAATAAAAGTTGTATTCAAACTGTTATTCTTTCTATCCATTCTCTGTGGTGTTATACCGATCTGAATAGAAATTCAACATAAATAAATCAATGGTCAATAGGAACATAGAAACAGTTCTATTTTTACTTTATGCATGAACACATATGTATGTATATACATTCATTCATAGCTGTATAACCATTCTTAATAACCACTAGGAACATGCAACAATTCTATCATTTATTTATGTAAGAATACATATGTGTGTATATACTGTCATTTATATATATGTATAGCCTTGTTTAATGACTAGTAGGAACGTACCACAGTTCTTTCATTTCTTTATGTATGATTACATATATGTGTATATACAGTCATTTATATATATGTATAACCCTATTTCATGATTAATAGAACATACAATAGTTCTCTTATTTCTACAAAGTGATCACATATATATATGTATATACCATCATCACATAACCCATTACATTCCTAACAAATAATAAGCAAGCATAATATTGACAAAGAATGGAAGTAAAGGTACATATCTAAAAACCTGATGCTGGGACACAAATGGAACAACCACATTCAACCCAACCATAAAATAGAACAACCAAGCTCACTTTCCATGTTCATCCCCTAGCCTGACCATAAGTCCACAAGGGAAAACTGAAATGATCCTATTTAGCTACAGTCACTGTCCACAACTCATAAATTCCCTTGCCTCACTCTCAGAGTGCTCATAACAACAAAAATAGATTTCATTTCTGCAACATACTAAGCAGTGTCCTGCCTCCTGCATATGTTTTTTTTATATGCATCTTGTGCCTAGGTCTTTCCTTCCCTCCTTAGGAAATTCACAGCTTTTCAAATCCATGATTTTTATGGGATGCTATTGGTTAAATATCACATTTTCCACTTGTAAAAACCATCCTTGAGGTAACTCAAATCTGTTCCCCACTCATGGAGTCATGGTCAACTATTTTTAACCTGGTTGTTCCATTTGTCTTCCAGCATTTAATTTATAAAAAGTTTATCTTTCACATGTTTCAAAATAAAATAAGTTAGTTGGGCAAGTCAAATCTTTTCCCAACAGTCATCAAATAATTAATTACAATAATAAAATTCCAAATTTGAATTTGCCATAAATGGAA
Organism: Picea engelmannii; assembly: GCA_009831015.1. Lineage (NCBI taxonomy): Eukaryota > Viridiplantae > Streptophyta > Pinopsida > Pinales > Pinaceae > Picea > Picea engelmannii. The sequence continues at coordinate 119,513 of ML793340.1, read as the reverse complement.
AATAATTTCCAAATCCAAATTTTCCAAAAATGGAAATTTATTCCCAAGTAAACTTAGGATTTAATATTCTAATATTTTTGGGGATATTACATCCTCTCCCCCTTAAGTACAACACTATCCTCAGTTTTCATTCCTCTATCGGAATAGGGTTGGATAAGATTTCTGCAAATCTTCCTCCAATTCCCAAGTGGCCTCGTCAAGGCTAAAGTGCTTCCATTTCACTTTTACTTGGGCAATGGATCTGTTCCGTAGTATTGTTTGTTTCAAGTCCAAAGTGTGCAGAGGTTCCTCTTGGAACTCGCCTTCTGGTTCCACCTACACCATGTTCCAACCAATGATGTGAGTATGATCATGAATATACTTTTTTCTAATAAGGAAGCATGAGAAACATTATGAACTTTTAAGTTTGTAGGAAATGAAAGTTGATACATCATGGGTGCAATTCGACTTAAAATCTCGGAGGAGCCACAAAAACTGGGTGCTAACTTTGAACAATTTCCTAGGCTATAGCTTTAGAGAGCTTCTCCTTTCTTTGACTTTCATATATGCATGGTCCCCAATTTGAAATTTCTAGAGTCTCCTTTTAAAATATGCATAGATTTTCTATCAGTCTTGGGCCTCTTTTAAATTTTTTTGTACCCTTTTTACCCTTTTCTCCATTTCCTAGAGCATTGTCGGTCCCCTCATAAGTTTTTCAACTGGATTATCCTAGCTAATAAGACTTGTGCATTTCCTTCCATATAATTCTTTGAAGGGACTCATCTTAGATGATGTATGATAGCCATTATTGTAAGAAAATTCAACTAGGTGTAGGTACTCCTCCCACTTAGTTGGTTTCTTTCTCACATACATTCGTAACATGTCTTCCACAATCTGATTTGTTCATTCAGTTTTCCCATATGTTTGTGGATGGTATCTTCTTCTAAAATTCAAGTTAGTATCCAATCTTGCAAACAATTCCTTCAAAAACTTTGACGTAAATTTGACATCTCTATCTGAAATCAACATTTCAGGAATTCTATGCAATCTAAATATTTATTTCATAAATGTTTTAGCGATATTAATTGCATTATAAGTAGATTTCACAGGTATAAAATGTGCAGATTTTCTAAGTTTATCAATCACTACCATAGTCGAGTCATTTTTCTTTTGAGTCTTAGGAAAACCTGTGATGAAGTCCAATGAGATAATTTCCACTTCCATTCTAGTATAGGTAAAGGTTGTAGCAGACTGGTCGGATGTTGATGTTCATCCTTTACCTGTTGACAATCTAAGAATTTAGATAAATATTCAGTTGTTTCTCTTTGCATGTTAGGGCAATAAAATAATTTTCTTAAGGATGTTATCATTTTATGGTATCCTGGATGACCAAAATATGGCCTTTTGTACAATTCATCAAGAATTGTTGACTTTAAATTAGCATAATTAGGTATGTACAACCTGTTTTTGAACCTTAGCAGTCCATTTTGATCTAAACTCATATTTGTTTTGTCCATTTTTTCTACATTTCCTTGTAATTATGTTGTTGTTTTGATTTATTTTTCATCATTACAACTTGCATATTTTATTCTTTGTTCGATGTCGTTTTGTTCTTTGTGAAGACATATCTTAAAAATTTCATTAGTCCTTTGACTTATGGCATCTGTAACTTTGTTTTCTTTTCCTTTGATGTGTCTTACCTCGAAATAAAATTCAATTAAGAAGGCTAGCCACCTCATTTTCCTTGCATTGAGATCTGGTTGACTGAATAAAAACTTTACACCACTGTTGTCAGTTAGTTACAGAAACTTTCTCCCCATTAAATAATTTTGCCACATTTTTAGTGCATGAACTACGGCTGCTAACTCCAAATCATGTGTGACGTAATTTCGTTCATGTTTTTTTAGTTTACGTGATTTGTAACAGATTACATGTCCATCTTGTGTTAGGACATCGCCCAGGCCTTCTTTGCTTGTATCCACACAAACTGTAAATTCTTTATCAGGATCCGCTACCCTTAGAATAGGTGTTGTAGATAACAGTCCTTTTAGTTTGTCAAAGTTGTCCTGACACTTTTCAGACCAGGTAAACCTTATTCTCTTTTTTTTTAGAGATGTAATTGGATGTGCGATCTTAGAAAATCCTTCGATAAATCTGTGGTAATAGTTGATAATTCCCATGAATGATCTAATGTCTTCTACATCCTTAGGGATAGGCCATTCCATAATTTCTTTTATTTTCTCTAGGTCAACTACAATACCTTCTTTGAATATCACATGTCCTAAGTACTGTATCCTTATTTGGTAGAAGTCGCACTTATCAAACTTCGCCTACAACTTGTGTTTCCTTAAGGTTTGCAATAATATTTTCATATTTTCTTCATGTTCTTCTGTTTTCGAGTAAACTAAAATATCATCGATAAACACCAATAAAAATTTATCCAAATATTGACTAAATATACTATTCATGAAACAAATAAATGTTGTTGGTGCATTAATGAGACCAAATGGAATTACGACAAACTCATAATGTCTGTATCATGTTATAAATGATGTTTTATTTATATCTTCATCCTTTATTCTGACTTGGTGATAACCAGACCTTAAATATAACTTAGAGAATATCTATGCTCCTCCCACTTGGTAAAATAGGTCGTTAATTATGGGTAAAGGATACTTATTTTTAATCGGCATCTTATTTAGTTGTCGATAGTCAATGCATAGCCTCAAAGTCCCATATTTATTTTTAATGAAAAAAATTGGTGCTCCCCAAGGAGAGACACTTGGTCTGATATATTCGTTATCTAGTAGTTCTTGCAGCTGAATTTTCATCTCCGTTAATTCGGTTAAGCTCATTCTACAAGGTGCCTTAGATATCGGTGCAGATCTAGGTAGTAGATCGATAGAGAAATGTATCTGTATTCTTGGAGGTTGTCCTGGTATTTCGTCCACAAACACATCTCTAAACCCATGTAGGACTGCAAGGTATTATAAAATTGGTTTAGTTTCCTTTTCTAATAGATTAGTTACATGAAAAACATCAACTTGGAAGCCCTTATTCATACATTTCTTAAACTGCATGGTTGATATCTGCCTAACCTAAACTAGTTTTCCGATCCCTTGTATTGTCCTAATTGTGTTGTTTTCATCTCTGTAAGTAAGTGACTTCTCATAACAATTCAAAATTACTTTATGTTTCTCTAACCAATCCATTCCAATGATTATATCGTAACATCCCAAAGGTAAAATGTTCAAATTTAAATTTGTACTTTGACCATCTATATTGAGTTCAGATTCATAAATGAAATCCGTTACTTTTATCTTAGTCCTTGTTTCTAACTGTACTAACCATGGCTTAGCATGATTTACTTTCTTGAGTTTGTTTAATTCAACTAAACTAGGAGTAACATAACTCAAACTAGATCCTGGGTCAATTAATATAGAAATGGGATTATCATGAATTTTACCTTAAACCTCCAGGATAGTGGATTGATGATCAAATTTCCTGCCATCCATAGCTGCATTAATTATGTGCACGCTTTTGTCCATATATCCTACTTTAGAAGCTTCTTGCAGGTTATGGACTGTAGTTCTTGTTGTGGAAGTTAAGTGTGGACAGTTCCTTCTAAAGTGAGGTTCTCCACACTCCCAACACTTTAATGGTTCTTTGGGGATGTCCCCAACTTTCTTCACTACCATATTAACTGGTCTACCTCCCCCTTGAGCACTATGGTTGTTGGAATGATAGTCCTTCTTTTGGAAACCTTTTGCCATATTCTAGAAAGGGGTTGATTGGAAGCCTTTCTTTCGTTGATTCATTCTGTCCAATTTCTTGTCCTTCCATGCCTTGGGAATTTCATACCTTTGTTTGTACTGATCATAGCACATATGGGCCTTCCTGAACACTTCGTTTAAGGTATTGGGATTTTCAAATTCAATTATGTCTTTGTACGACTGTGGTAGACAACTTAAGAATCATTGTATCTTTACTTTATCTTCCTTGATGTACGGTACCGATATCAATAGTTCAGGAAATTTATTTATTAGATTGTCCATGGTCATTTGTTTGATTCTTAGCTAGTCTATCTTTTGTAATATATTTCTGATAAATATTGCTTCTTGAAATATTTCTTAAAATCTGACCATTCCATTTGTTTCTCTTTCAATCCCTTGGCCAATTTCAGGTCTTGCCAGCAGATACTTGTTTTTCCCTTCAGGTTATATATGGCCATTATAACTTTCATATTACTAGAGTAATTGTAAATCTGGAAGTATTTATTTATATCTATTAGCCATACTTATGCCTCTTCACTCTTCCTTGATTCTTCGTCAAAGGTGGATGGTTTTATTTTCTTGAATTCACCTTCCCGGTGATCTACTTGTTTTCTTTTTCTTCTTATGGTTGTTTTGTTCCTTTCCATGTGTGTCTTTGGAAGAACTGTTCTCATTTTCTGTTTCATGACAAGAATTTTTAGAGGATATTTTGTTGACTTATTCCTCCTTGTCGTTGTATTTTTGTCTCTGTTTTGTTACTATGTTGTGCAAAAAAATTTCATTTATTTCTATATGGTCTTCCTGTGATTTTTTCATCTTTTCATTATCTTCTTTAAACACTTGTAATTCCACGATAAGGTTCTTCATTGTTTCCATAACCTGGTGGCTGAAATTCCTTCGTTGTTCTGCCCCAGTTCTTTAGGAAGTCCTTGATCATGATTCTCTTCAAGTCTGATCTTTTCTTCATTCTATGCTTCCATTATCACAATATACCAACAATTTTTTATTTTTATTTTTCTGTTTTTAAGAGTAAACATATTTGTTTGTTTTTATTTAACAGAAAAATAAAAACTTAAAATAATTTGGCCTTCCCCTGAGGTCCAGGTGTTGTAACCTTCATCTCTAGTACCATATGTAATGTACCCCAATTTTCTCAAAAATAATAAAAAAACATTTTAGCGGACATTAAAACTCCTTGACTCTTCAACATTTGATCAAAAAACATCGTTATTTCCTTTAGTGTAAGCAGAGTAGATTGATCGTCACTATTGGATTTGGAATATTATAATTATTTGTAATTAGTACAACTGTAACCAGGGCTATCATATCCCTTAGAATATCTACCATGTCTCTGTTAAGTCATGCTATCCAAAAATTACAGTGCCTATTAAGCTAAAGACTAAACACTATGATATAGTCTATCCAATGTCCATAACAAATAACACTTATCCATAATGACATACATTCATATAGTTTACCATATTATCTATCACATGGATACTATATACTAACACTATCCATAGAATAAATATATCGTTTAATATATAACACTAAACCTATCCATAGTATTTCATAACGTTTAACATACAATCTGTTATATGGATACTATTGCGACGTGAAATTTAGCCTAACGATATAGTCATTGTTTAACACACAAATTGCTACAAGACTAACATAATGCTAACAATATTCCCCAACGATATACCTGCCATTAATCATAAGGATTAAAGTGTTGGGAACCATAACAAAGTATTCCCTTAGCTTAGAGTAGAGATCATATACCATTACCCACGTAAATTTTGTAACCCTAACTGACTAGAAACATTACTCAACAATAAATTGGTTTGAATTTGATTTAATGGGCGATGTTAGTTCAGATCCCGTAGGCATTTAAACCCTATCTATTTCATTAATGGAGCGACCTGGACTATACCTCCCAGACATGACACTTTGGCTACCATATCCAATCTAGACTCACCATATCCATGGTTTCACATGGCAGAGGCATCAGTGCGTACCTATTGCGTTACTCCTCTAATGAGGCCCTGAGGTAACAACTGTTCATTGTTTTCCCCTTTTCTCTTGTAACAATTTTTCTCTGCGCCGAAATGAAAAATTTCCCCTTACGCTATATGCTATCCCTTGCCCCTGCTCTACATGGCCGAGGACTTGGGAGCTTGGATCTAGTAAACAAAATGGGAGGAGGCAACACATCTCTAGTTCTTCTTATGCGCAAGGTAAGTAAGATAATATTGTTGCTTATGTTTGTCATGAATGACTACTATGTTGATGTAATGTAAGAGAGGTATATGGAAAGACTCCCCATATCACTCTCTGTTAACGTTTTACATGTGTTATTGTTGCGCCACCTTAAGCGTTCTTCTCCCGAGGTTACTTTGTGTTTAAGAGACTACCATTTCTCTCTATGTTAAGTTTTTTCATTGTATTATCATTGTGCCACCTTAATCATTTTACTCCCGAGGTTACTCTGTGTTTAAGATTCGTATTTGGAGGCTATTTCCTTTTCCCTCTGGTGTTTGTTGTTCTTTTTCCCATACTTGTTACGGTCCTTTCGTGGCTCGAAATGTTTTAAGGGTCGAACCCTGGTGTGTTTCATTCCCAAATTATCTATTGTCGAACTCCATGGGGATTTTCATAGTTACCATTTATGCATATCTATATATATTCATTAACCCTCTGTGGGAAACCCCTCCATTTATATTCTAGGTAGAATAAATCCTTTGTGGGAGTTTAGTGGGTTTCGTCCTATGTAAAATTATAAAACGCAGTGTAAATCTCTTTATGGGAATTCGTAACTAAGCTCTGTGTAAACTATGTTAACACTCGGGTGGGATCATAAGTGATGCAATATCATCATAAGAAATAACAAGTGGGAGACAATTGGATATGCACTAGCACACATTTTGAAGACATTTTGAATTTGAAAGGATGAAACATTAATGTAATATCTGTAAAATATATTTTTTCTTTTATGGTTTGGAGATTGTAACACAGATATTGAGCATTCACTCTCATACGTTTGTTGGAGGCATTTATTGTAATAACTTTAAAGTTGTTTTAGACTTTAATTAGATTATATATCTTGAGTTTGTAGGAGGGAAAAATTGAGAAAGCTCCCTCGTATGTATTGTATTATTCTCATTGTAAGAGTATGAAAGATAAGAGAGAAAGAGAGCATAGGAGAATAGAGAAGAGAAGAGATTGTAGAAGTTGTATAAGAAGATAGCTATTGATATTGAATCCATGTACAAAAGAACTTGAATTAATATAAGAATGCTTTGATCCAATTTCATGGTGTATCATGGTCACTATTTGCATCTATTGAATGGTATGTTTCTAGTCTGCTTATTTACTCTGTTTGCATTTTTTTCAATGTTTTGTGTGTATCAGTGATATCATGTTCAATGTATGAAGTCCATAAGAGGTAGAGTGTAAGTTTCAATTGTTTCTCCTACTAAGAATTCCTGGAAGGAGTGCAATGAAAGTTTGTAGGGAGTGTGTTGACAAGATTCTGAGTTTTATCGCAGAAACGCTTAGTGATGCAGGAGCATCTCAAGCGAGCCAGCGTGGAGACAAAAGGTAGCTGGAAAAGTGCCCAACACAAATTTTGAAAATGTATTGAAACATTAATGAAGTCATCAAGTGGAGGCACACTTGTAAAATGTAAATGGACCTTGAGCGATCTGCTCTCGTCCTTAGTAGGTAGAAGGCATTTATGATAGTTAATACAAGTAGATAGAATTTAATGCGTAGATTAGACAGTTTAGAATGAAAGAGGGAACCGAGATATAGACACCCTCATTGTGTATTGTAACATAGAAGAAGAATGAGATTATGCCAATTGAGAGCATATAGCATAGAAGAGAAGAAGCAGAGAGCTGTGTAGAATAATTCCATGTATACAAGTTCTGGATTAATACAAAAACGCTTTGATTTAGACTCATGGTGTTCAAATATTCTCTATGTATGCATTTTTGAATGTTATGATCATGAATGATTTACTCTTTCTGTCATGCAATTTATTTTATGCTATGTATGAATGATTTCTTGTTGAATGTCTGAAATCTGAGAGAGAGAGAGAGAGTAAGGGAAATGAGTTTCAATTATTTCTCTATCTAAGTAAGAGTTCCTGCAAGGAGTGTAGTTGAATTGTCCGCAAGGAGTGCATTGAAAAAGGGTTCAGAGGTTTGTCTCTGAAATCTCAGATAAGATAGCTTTTGTTCTCATTCCCTTAGAAGTGTATCTAGGCACAGGAGCCGTGCAAGGTGTGCGCAGGCCGAGTAGAGTTTTAGGTTTGGTAACCTGAATGATTTGTTGAGAGACTGTTGTTGTAGGTGTGTGCAGAGTCAAGGAAGTCCAACACTTGGAAGTGTTTGGAGGTCTGATGCAAGGAGTGCGTGCAATATTCTTCTTCAAGACTCAGAGTTGGAGAAATCCCAGAAGGGATAGAGTCTCCACAGCCGTCAAAGGAAGCACAAGAAGCTTATGCATTGGAATAGTGAGAAGGCGTTGCAAGTTTGCGTCGCAGGTAGTTGAGTACCATGGGAAAACCACTTGGTAAAAAGTTGCAGAAGTCCTTGTGAAGGAAGGAGACGGACGGTCGAAATTCTTTGTGGAGAATTCACGAAGTCCCATGAGCCGTCAGATCTCACGGAGGAGCAGGGGAGTTACAACGAGTGCTTTCGAGGGGTTCAAGCTCAGGAGAAGTAGAGCCATAGATTCAAGCCAACACGAGCCATTGGATTTAACCGTGGATTTCTATTTCAGGGTTTCGTGAGTGGAAGTCCCAAAATCGTTGCATCAGGACTTGTGAAATCATGAAGCACGAAGCCCAGAGGGCGAGAGGATTGTGTGGGCCACAAAATCAGTAGGGTGGACAGGTGGCAGACTATCGACATGGAAGTCAAATTGCGTTGACCATTCCGGGGTTTCTTAGGGTGAAGTCCCAAAATATTTACAGCAGGATTCACAAAATCGCAAAGTCCAAAATCCTGATGGAATGAAGAGTTGTTGAAAAGTCAAACTTGCAAGCACATCGGAGTTTCGGTTGTTCGGGTTTTGGGAATCGAGGCGACGAGTTGCTTGACATCGCAACTCCTAAAATCGTGATAAGGAGAAAGGTGATATAGAGAGATAAAAGGCCAAGTGACATAACTTCAGGTTTCAGGGGTCTGAGAGACAAGACGCTTGACCACAGGATTCGTAGAGTTACATAAGTTCGATCTCCCGAAGTGCGAAGGGATATTCCTAGAGGTTTTGTTGTGGGTGGAGATTTTATGAAAGGGAAATAGGAGAGCCATTGTTGAGAGATCTTCGGGCCAGTGAAGGAGGAAAGATCCTGTGTATGTGGACTTCTGACCTGTGGGTTGGGAGGGCAGCATGCATCATTTGGTATCAAAGCACAGAAAGGTTTATTTTCTTTCTATAGCAGGGAAAAGAAGAATTCACCATGCCGCCATGAAGAAGGGATAAGCAAACACCCGATCCACTAGAGGAGAGGTAAATACCAAGAAGAAGGGGTATCCAGATGCCTGATCCATCCATGGAGAGAGAGATGTGTGACCTACGCGCTAGACTTGAAGACATGGAGACAGTATAGAGGTGTACAGTCGGTGCTGGGGATCTTAGTGATTCTGAAAGTGAAATTGAGGCTGAACATGAAGGGGAGTAATTTCCTTCCGAATATGCAGCAAACGAACGCTTGATTAGGGATATTGCAAGAATGGGTGCAAGAGCGAAAATGGACATTCCAGTTTATGAGGGAAACTTGGATGCAGAGGAGCTTCTAGATTGGATTAGAGCTCTAGACACATATTTTCACTATGAATATGTTGAAGAGGACAAGAAGGTCAAACATGTTGTCACAAGATTGAAGGGAGATGCAACATTGTGGTGGGATGAGCTATAAGGTGACATAAACTACAAAGGCAAGCAAAAGATCAAGAGTTGGGACAGGATGATCGCGAATATGAAGGCGAAATTCATCCCTAGAGATTATCAAATTACTTTGTTTCGAAGAATGAAAAACTTGAGACAAAAGATGATGACAGTGAATGAATACACTAAAGAATTCTACAGGCTGAACATCAGGGTAGGTCATCGAGAAAGCGATGATGAAAAAGTTGCCAGGTACATGAATGGCCTAAGATACGACATTCAGGATGAGATGATCATGATAACCATCCTAATGGTGGAAGTTGCTTATTAGATGGCTCTAAAGGTGGAAGAGAAGCTGAAACGAAAGCAAGGTCAAAGAGGCTGAGGCGGAATTCAGCTCAAAGGCAAATCAATTGCCCAGGATAAAAATCAGAAACCCAAGGAGGACTGGAAGAAACCTCAGAGTCGAACTAAGAGAGGTGGAATCTCACAGCGAGGGAAATATTTTGAACAAAGAGGGTAGCATACCGAACAGAGAGGAGATTACGCTGATAATAATATTTTTCCTCCTACCAGAGGTAGAGGAAGAGGAAGAGGTGGAGTAATAACATGCTTCACATGTGGAAAGAATGGGAAAAAGTCTTATGAGTGTCCAGACAAAAATAAATAAGGTGGTGAGACTCACATCGCCAAAGAGAAGAGGCAAAATATTGAGGCAGAATATGCTGAAGGCGAAAGATCACTGATGATGTGAAAGGTTCTTTTGACGCCAGAGAAAGAGGTGGAGAGTTCAGTCCAAAGAAACAAACTTTTTCGGACTGCTTGCAAGACCAAGGACAGGGTATGCAAGGTCATTGTGGACAGTGGTATCACAGACAATATCGTTTCAATAGAGATGGTAGAGAAATTGGAGCTGAAGACGATTGATCATCCAATCCCATATAGAGTTTCGTGGCTACAAAAAGGACATCAGGTAACTGTCACTAAACCGTGTTTAGTTGAATTTAAGATAGGAGGATATAATGATAAGATACTTTGTGATGTCATTCCCATGGATGTTTGTCATCTATTGTTGGGTAGACCATGCCAATATGATAGGAATGTGATTCATGATGGGAGAATGAACACATACACCCTAGAGAAGAATGGGATAACTCACATGTTTCTTCCAATCAAGGATAAGGAGGTGAAACCTGAAGTAAGTAACACCGTACTTCTCATGAGTGGGAAGGAACTTCTTACCGAGGTCAAGAAGAAGGAGGAAATGCAATTCATTGTGATCAAGAAACCGAAGATTGTTTTAACCAGCACAAGAGTGGATGATTTACCAGAGAAGGTTCATAAACTATTGGAAGAGTTTGCTGACATAGTAGTGGACGAACTACCTCGTTCATTGCCATCGATTAGAAGCATGAGTCATCACATTGATATTATACCAGGAGCTAGTTTTCCAAACAAAGCCACGTACAGATTGACGGCGCAAGAAAATGAAGAGGTCAAAAGACAAGTCCAAGATCTGTTGGACAAAGGTTTGGTCAGGGAAAGCTTGAGTCTGTGTGTTGTTTCGACAGTACTCAGTCTGAAGAAAGACGAATGTTGGAGGATGTGTACTGAATCGAGGGTGATTAACAAAATAAACATCAGGTATAGATTTCCATTGCCAAGGATGAATGATCTGATGGATTGCTTGACTCGAGCAAAGTATTTTTCGAAGATTGATTTGAAAATCAGTTATCATCAAATCCGTATGAGAGAAGGTGACGAATGGAAGACAACATTCAAAACCAATGAAGGGTTGTATGAATGGCTTGTTATGTCGTTTGGGTTAACAAACACACCGAGTACTTTCATGAGGTTGATGAACGAAGTCCTAAGGGAGTTCATCGGAAAATTTTTCATTGTGTATCTGGATGACATACTGATTTTCATTAAAATAGTGGCAGAGCATCTGAAACATTTGGCTACAGTGATGAGGAAGTTAGAGCAGGAGAAGTTGCTGATAAACATGAAGAACTCCTCATTCATGAAGATAGAACTCATTTATTTGGGTTTTGTTATTTCTGCAGATAAGTTGAGGATGGATCCAAATAAGGTGGAGGTAATTAAGAATTGGCCATCACCAAAGAATATCTTTGAGGTGAGAAGTTTTCATGGATTGGCTAGTTTCTACTGGAAGTTCATCATAAATTTCAGTGGAATTAGTGCACCAATGATGGAAATAGTGAAGAAGAGACATAAGTCTTTTCACTGGACATAAGAAGCTGAGAAGAGTTTTAATCTGTTGAAGAGGAATATCACGGAACAACCAATTCTGGTATTGCCTGATTTCCAAAAGACATTTCAAGTGAAATGTGATGCAAGTGGGTTTGCAATAGGAGCAGTCTTGAGTCAAGAAGATAGGCTGATGGAATACTTAAGCGAGAAGCTGAATGAAGCCAAGATAAAATACTCCACTTATGATAAGGAATTCTATGCTATTATACATGCATTGAAGAAATGGAGACATTACTTAATCCCGAAGGAGTTTGTCTTATACAGTGACAATAATGCATTGCAATTTGTGACTCAATAGGAGAAGTTGAATCAAATACATGTTAAATGGGTTGAATACATGCAAAATATCACTTTGGTTATTAAACATATTTCTGGTACTGCTAACAAAGTTGTTGATGCTTTGAGAAGGAAGTGTTTGCTACTGCAGGAGTTCAGGGTCAAAACGTTGGGTTTTGATGATCTCAGGGACATGTATAGATCTGATCCAGATTTTAAGGAGGCGTATGAGGTAGCTGAGAATCCAATTCTTAGGGATAGAAGCCAGTGGGAAGAATACATGATCCAAGAAGGATTACTGTTTAAAGGTAATCAACTTTGTATTACAAAATGACCCATGAGGGAGAATTTGCTGAAGGAGAAACGCAGTGGAAGATTAGCTGGAAATTTCGGTCATGACAAGACGTTCGTAAAGTTGAATGAGTCATATTTTTATCCAGGAATGCGAGAAAACATCAAAAGGTTTGTGGACAGATTCAGAATTTGCCAGCATTCGAAGGGAAAGAGACATAATGCAGGGTTTTATCAACCATTACCCATACCTGAGAAGCCGTGGGATGTAGTCAGCATGGATTTCATATAGGGGTTGCCAAGAACACAAAGAGGGTTTGACTCAATATTTGTGGTGGTGGATATATTTTCCAAGATGGCACACTTCATTCCATGTCAGAAGACCAGTGACACAACTCACATTGCGAATTTGTTTTTCAAAGAAGTCATTTGACTTCACAGCTTACCAAGGAGCATAGTTTCGGATCGAGACACTAAGTTCGTAGGACACTTTTGGAGGACCTTATGGAAGAATATAGGAACTAACTTATCGTTTAGTTTGGATTATCATCCTCAGATGGATGGACAGACAAAAGTGGTAAACAGAAGTCTAGGAGACTTGCTGAGAAGCCTGGTGACAGAACACCACAGCCAGTGGGACAACATATTACCACAGGAGGAATTTTCTTATAATGACTCAGTTAACAGAAGCATGGGGAAAAATCCATTTCAGATTGTCTATGGCATGTAGCCGAGAGGATTTTTTGAATTAATGGATTCTGAACAAATTACGACTAGGAGCGCTAGTGAAGAAGATTTCACATAGGCGATGAAGGAACTTCACAGCCAGGTGAAGGAACGATTACAGAGTTCGAGCCAGGAATATTAGTGGAGAGCATATCAACACAAAAGACAACTTCAATTTGAATTTGGCGATTTGATTCTGGCACATTTGAGAAAGGAAAGGTTCCCGAGAGGAACATATAATAAACTGAAGATGAAGAAAATCGGACCATGTAAGGTCTTGAAGAAATTTGGGACAAATGCTTACGAGATTGAATTACCCGATGGGATCGAAATTTCTTCGATATTCAATATCTCAGATTTGTACCCATATAAAGCTGAGGAAGCAGGAACGGGAAATGAATATCTAGAGGTCTAGTGGACAAAGAAGATGCCAGTTGCAAAAAAGCCGCAGATGGAGCACATACTGGACAAAAGGGTCAGCAGGAAGACCAGGCGAAAGAAATACTTTGAATATTTGGTCAAGTGGAAGGGATATCCAATTCAAGATGCCAACTGGGTGAATGAAGCAGAGATCTAGAGGCATGGACACACCATACGCGGGCTCATGGATAGGAGCCCCTGAAAATTTTCAAGCAAGGGAGTATGATGTAGGAGCATCTCAAGCGAGCCAGCCCGGAGACAAAAGACAGCTGGAAAAGTGCCCAGCACAAATTTTGAAACTGTCTTGAAACATTAATGAAGTCATCAAGTGGAGGCACACTTGTAAAATGTAAATAGACCTTGAATGATTCATTCTCGTCCTTAGTAGGTACAAGGAATTTATGATAGTTAATGCAAGTAGCTAGAATTTAATGCGTAGATTAGACAGTTTAGAATGAAAGAGGGAAACGGGATATAGACACCATCATTGTGTATTGTAACATAGAACAAGAATGAGATTATGCCAATTGAGAGCATAGAGCATAGAAGAGAAGAAGCAGAGAGTTGTGTAGAAGAATTCCATGTATAGAAGTTCTGGATTAATACAAAGAGGCTTTGATTCAAACTCATGGTGTTCAAATATTCTCCGTGTATGCATTTTTGAATGTTATGCTCATGAATGCTTTACTCTTTATGTCATGCAATTTATTTTATGCTATGTATGAATGATTTCTTGTTGAATGTCTGAAATCTGAGAGAGAGAGAGAGAGTAAGGGAAATGAGTTTCAATTATTTCTCTATCTGAGCAAGAGTTCCTGCAAGGAGTGCAGTTGAATTGTCTACAAGGAGTGCATTGACAAAGGGTTCAGAGGTTTGTCTCTGAAATATCAGATAAGATAACTTTTGTTCTCATTCCCTTAGAAGTGTAGCTAGGCACAAGAGCCATGCAAGGTGTGCATAGGCCGAGTAGAGTTTCAAGTTTGGCAACCTGAATGATTTGTTGAGAGACTGTTGTTGTACGTGTGTGTAGAGTGAAGGAAGATCAACACTTGGAAGTGTTTGAAGGTCTTCCGCAAGGAGTGTGTGCAGGAGTCTTCTTCAAGACTCAGAGTTGGAGAAAGCCCATAGGAGATAGAGTCTCCACAACCGTCGAAGGAAGCACAGGAAGCTTGTGCATTGGAATAGTGAGAAGACGTTGCAAGTTTGCGTTGCAGGTAGTTGAGTACCATGGTAAAACCACTTGGTAAAAAGTTGCAGAAGTCCTTGTGAAAGAAAGAGACGAACGGTCAAAATTCTATGTGGAGAATTCGCGAAGTCCCGTCAGCTGTCAGATCTCACGGAGGAGCGGGGGAGTTACGACGAGTGCTTTCGAGGGTTTGAAGATCAGGAGAAGTAGAGCCGTAGATTCAAGCCAACAAGATCCATTGGATTTAACCATGGATTTCTATTTCGAGCTTTAGTGAGTGGAAGTCCCAAAATATTTGCATCAGGACTCACAAAATCATGAAGCACGAAGTCCCGAGGGAAAGAGGATTGTGTGGGCCACATAATCAGCAAGGTGGAAAGGCGGCACACTATCGATATGGAATTCAATTTCTGTTGACCATTTCGGGGTTTCATGGGGTGAAGTCCCAAAATATTTGCATTAGGATTCACAAAATTTCGAAGTCCGAAATCCCGATGGAATGAAGAGTTGTTGAAAAGTCAACCTTGCAAGCACATCGAAGTTTTGGTAGTTCAGGTTTTTGGAATCGAGGGGACGAGTTTCTTGACATCGCAACTCCCGAAATTGCGATAAGGAGAAAGGCGATATAGAGAGAGAAAAGGCCAAGCAACATAACTTTGGGTTTCGGGGGTCTGAGAGACAAGACGCTTGACCAAAGGATTTGCAGAGTTGCAGAAGTCCGATCTCCTGAAGCATGAAGGGATATTCCTCGAGGTTTTGTTGTGGGTGCAGATTTCTTGAAAGGGAAATAAGAGAGCCATTATTGAGAGCTCTTTGGGTCAGTGGAGGAGGAAAGATCCTGTGTACTTAGACTTCTGACCTGCGGGTTGGGAGGGCAACATGCATCACTTAGGAGGGATATCATTTTTCTTATACCAGTAGAAGTTTGAGTATCACACAGTGTTGTGAAAGGTGTGCACAGGATAGGTCAAGTCTTAGTCTTTCCAACCTAAGTGAATGGTGGAAGGACTTCTATCGCAAGGAGTGCATAGAGTTAGGAGGCATCAAGTAATCAGTGATTATCATGGAGGTCGCAAGGAGTGCGCACCAAAATTACTTAGAAATATTTGAGTTTGTAAAAAAGTATAAGATCACGAGGGATAGAGACTTATAAGAGTTCTAAGGAAGGATGAGATCTGGATTCACCTCGCAAAAGTTAAGTTCATGAGGAAAAGACGTCAAGTTCTTTGGCTAGAAGTCATTGAAAGTTTGAATGGATGGTTGAAATTATCAAAGGGAGAATCACCAAAATTCCGTGGGCACAAAAAAGTTAAGGCCGAGTTTCTTCAACACTCGCAATCTCAGGAGAGGTAGAAACCGTCAGATCTGATTGGGTGAGATTTGTCAATTGGATACTTCGGATTTCATATTTTCGGAAGTCGGAAGTGTGGAAGATTTTACAACTCAAGGATTCATGAGTTGCGAACTCCAGACAGAATCTAGATCGTTAGATCATCAAAGGTTTGGGACTGTTGATCAGTAGCAAAGGAATATTGTGACTTCATCTATTGGGTGAAGCGAGAAAGTTTCATTGCAATCCCCAATATGTGAAATCCTGACGCATGAAAGTTGGGGACCAAGACACAGTCGAGCATCACATGGTGGAAATATAAGGGAGAAGCTAAAGACTCATTAGCCCTTTTAAGGGTTTCAGGGATAAAAGGAGTCAGGGGGACTCGTAATAAGAAATATCAAAATCTAAAACACCTTTTCGGGTTGATTCTATGGTCATGCTAGTGGTCACATGGAAGAGGAGGTTTACACCTAGTGCTTGTTCACGTGAGCGCAACTTCTAAAAGGACATGTGGTTATACATGTTGGAGATTCCAGTTGGGAATAAAGGAGTCATTTTAGCTCGGAGAAGAGGAATATCCAAAGACCGGGAGGTCAAGAAGAACCTGTTGAGGTAGGGGTGTTGCGTCAGGTGGTATCAGAGCTTAGCTAACAACCTTTTCTTTTTGTAGAGGGAAGACAATGAACAATTGTGATTTGAATTCTACGTGGACAGATTAAAACAATGCCTCCAAGAAGACGTCAAGAGAGAGCTATGCCTGATCCATATTTGGAATGGGAGATGAGAAAACTTCATGATCGATTTTATGCTATGGAGACAACACAGAGGTGAACACCTGATATCGGAGATGTCAGTGAAGCCGAAAATGAGAACGAAGTAGGACCTGAAGAAGAAGTTGTAGCCAAAGATTCTGCAAAGGAACGTCTATTCATAGATGTTGCAAGAATAGGGGCCATAGAAAAAATTGGCATCCCGATGTATGAAGGCAAATTAGACATTGAGGAGCATCTAGATTGGTTTAGAGCTCTGGATAAATACTACGATTATGAGAATATCAAAGAAGATAAGAAAGTAAAACACAATGTCACTAGACTGAAAGGGCATGCAACATTGTGGTGGGATGAACTGCAGGATGACATGCATTGTAAAGGAAAACATAGAATCAAAAACTGGGACAGGATGGTCGCCAAGATGAAAGCCAAATGCATACCCAAAGATTACCAAATTAATCTGTTCCGGAGAATGCATAATTTGAGATAGAAAGGGATGACAGTGAAGGAATACACTGAGGAGTTTTACTAGATAAACATTAGATTTATTCATCATGAGAGTGATGATGAAAAGGTTGCCAGATATATGAATGGACTAAGATATGAAATTCAGGATGAGATGAGCATGGTGACTATCAGGAATGTAGAAGATTCTTATCATATTGCTTTGAAAGATGAAAATAAATTGGACCGAAAGAAAAGTCAAAGGGGAAGAGGTAGAAGTCAGAGCAAAGGCAAAGAAATTTCCAAGGAAGGAGTACATAAGCCAAAGGATGAAGAAAAGAAACCTCATAACCACCCAGAAAGAGGAGGAAGTTCACAAGGAAGACAATATGCCGATAAGAACACTTTTTCTCGAGCAAGAGGAAGAGGAAGAGGTAGAGGAGGTGAAGTAAAGTGTTTTATCTGTGGAAAGATCAGACACAAATCTTTTGTATGTCCCGATAGAAAAATATATGGAGGAGGAGAAGCTCACATTTCAGAAGCTTAAAGGAGAAATGTTGAGGCAGAAGATACAGAAGGAGGAAGATCCTTAATGATGAGGAAAATTCTTTTGAAGCCAGAGAAATAGGTGGAGAATCCATCCCAGAGGAACAATTTGTTTAGAACTTCTTGCAAGACCAAGGATAGGGTATGAAAGGTGATAGTGGATAGTGGAAGCACAGATAATCTAGTATCCATAGAGATGGTGGAAAATATGGAATTGGAGATAGTTACACATCCAAGCCCATATAAGGTTTTGTGGTTGCAAAAAGGACATCAAGTAACAGTCACTAAACAATGTTTGGTTGAATTTAAGATAGGGGGTTACGGATATGAGATCATGTGTGATGTTATTCCCATGGATGTCTATCATCTTTTGTTGGGGAGGCCATGGAAATATGACTTAAATGTTATTCATGATGGAAGAAAAAACAACTATACGTTGGAAAAGAATGGTAGAATGCATATGTTGCTGCCAATTGAAGACAAGAAGGTGAAAGCGGAAACAAGAAATACTATATTTCTCATGAGTGGGAAGGAAATTCTGGATGAAGTCAAGAAGGATAAAGACATAAAGTTTGTTGTGGTGAGGAAACCTAGAGTCATTTTGACCAGTACCTCGATAGATGATCTACCAGAGGAAATTTAGGAACTAATGGAGAATTTCCTTGATATAGTGGTGGATGATTTGCCTTGTTCATTTCCACCCATCAGAAGTATATGACATCACATTGAAATTATACCATGCGTGAGTTTTCCAAACAAAGCAGCATACAGATTGATGCTGTAGGAGAATGAAGAGGCCACGAAGCAAGTTCAATATTTGATGGACAAAGGGTTGATTAGGGAAAGATTGAGTCCATGCACTGTGGCAATAGTGTTAAGTCCAAAGAAATATGGTGTATGGAGAATGTGTATAGACTCGAGGGATATAAACAAAATGACCATCACGTATAGATTTCATTTACCCAGGATGGATGACTTGATGGATTGCTTGAGTGGAGAAACATTTTTTTCAAAAATTGATTTAAAAATCAGATATCATCAGATTCAAATGAGGGAAGGTGATGAATGGAAGACATCATTCAAGACAAATGAAGGGTTGTATGAATGGCTTGTCATGCTGTTTGGTTTGATGAATGAGCCAAGTACTTTTATGAGGTTAATGAATGAAGTATTGAAGGATTTCATTGGAAAATATGTAATTGTGTATCTTAATGATATACTATTCTTCAGTAAGACCAAGGAAGAACATTTGATAAATTTAACTCTAGTGATGAAGAGGTTGCAGCAAGAGAAGTTGTTGATAAATCTGAAGAAGTCATCTTTCATGAAGAAAGAGCTCATTTATTTGGGGTTCATGATCTCTTCGAATGAGTTGAACATGGATACATAAAAGGTAAAAGAGATCAAAGAATAGTTGTCCCCGAGGAATATATTTGAAGTCAGAAGCTTCCATGGACTAGAAAGTTTTTACAGGAAGTTCATTAGAAATTTTAGTGGGATTAGTGCACCAATGATGGACACAGTGAAGAAAAGACATAAGTCTTTTCATTGGATAGAGGAAGCAAAAATAAGTTTCAAGTTGTTGAAGGAAAAGATAATTGAACAACCAGTTCTGGTTCTGCCAGATTTAAATAAAACATTCCAGGTCAGATGTGACACAAGTGGATTTGCTATTAGAGCAGTCTTAAGTCAGGACAATAGAACGCTTGCATACTTCAGTGAGAAGTTGAATGAGACCAATATGAAACATTCGACGTATGATAAAGAATTTTATGCCGTCATACAAGAACTGAAGAAATGGAGGCACTACTTTGTTTCAAAAGAGTTTGTTTTGTATAGCGACAACCATGCTTTACAATTCATAACCAGTCAACAAAAATTGAACTAGAAACATGCAAAAAGGGTTGAATTTATGCAAAAATTTTCTTTTGTTATAAAGCACATTTCTGGAACTACTAACAAGGTTGTTGATGCATTGAGTAGGAAATGTTTGATTCTGTAGGAGTTTTGTGTGAAGATGTTAGGTTTTGATAGCATTAAGGATATGTACAGAGATGATTCATATTTTAAGGATGCTTATGAAGCATATGAGAATCTTGTTCTAAGAGACATAAGTCAATGGATTGAATACCTAATCCATGATGGACTATTATTCAAAGCAAATCAATTTTGTATCCTAGAGAGTTCAATGAGGGAAAACCTTTTAAAGGAAAAACATAGTGGGGGATTGGCTGGACATTTCAGCCATGACAAAATGTTTGTGAAAATGAACAATTTATATTATTGGCCAAGGATAAGGATAGATGTCAAGAATTTTGTCAACATATGTAGAATTTTCCAGCACGCAAAGGGGAAAAGACAAAATATAGGATTGTATCAACCATTTCCAGTAACAGAGAGGCCATGGGTCACGATAAGCATGGATTTTTTCTTAGGACTGCCGAGGACACAAAGAGGTTGTCATTCCATATTCGTGGTAGTCGTCAGATTCTAAAAAATGGCACATTTTATTCCATGTCAGAAAACCAATGATGCAACACACATTGTAAATTTGTTTTTCAAAGAAGTTGTTTGATTTCATGGTTTACCCAAGAGTATTGTTTCAGACAGGGACACCAATTTTGTTGGTAATTTCTGGAGGAAACTATGGAAGATGCTAGAAACAGACTTATCTTTTAGCTCAACATATCACCCTTAGACGGATGGATAGAATGAGGTAGTAAATCGAAGTTTGGGGGACTTATTGAGGAGTTTAGTAGTTGAACATCATAGTAAGTGGGATCAGATTTTGTCGCAAGTGGAATTCGAATATAATGACTCACCTAATAGGAGCACAGGACAGAGCCCATTCCAGATAATGTATGGAATGCAGTCGAGAGGAGTATCTGAGTTGAGATATTTGGAACATAATGAGTTCAAAAGTGCGTCAGCGGAAGATTTTGTAGCAGCGATGCAGGAGCTCCACAGTCAGATTAAAGAGTTGTTGTAAAGTTCTAACCATGAATATAAGCAGGGATGATTTTAAGGATGGAAATTTATTTTAAAATGTAGAAACCTTGGTGAATATTACTAATCCTTCATATGTCAACTATAAATGTTTGGTGATATTTTTGTAAAAATTTTCAAATTTCTAAGTATTTTATATAGTTTTTATAAAACTTTGGTGATTTTTAAGGTAAAATAATTTTATCCTATAGAATTTGGGCGAATCATTTTTAAAATAGCGAATCTCGTTTTTGGAAAAACCATGGAAAATTATCCCATGAGCGAAATTTAGCCCCTAAAATCATCACTAAATATAAGTGCAGAGTAGATCAACACCAGAGAGAAATTCAGTTCAAAGTGGGATATTTAGTCTTATCACACCTAAGAAAAGAAAGGCTCCCAAGGGGAACGTATAATAAATCGAAGATGAAAAAGATAGGGCCATGTAAGATTTTACGAAAATTTGAGGAAAAGGCTTATGAGATAGAATTGCCAGATGGTGTGGTAATATCACCCATATTCAATGTAGAATATCTGTACCCTTATAGACAATATGAAGTAGGAGGAGAAGAGAATCAAAAAGAAGTTCAGTGGGTCAAACATATGCCTATAGCTGAAAAGTCGCAGATGGAAAAGATCATTGATCAGAGAGTTAGCAAGAAGACTCGAAGGAAGACATATTTTGAGTATTTGGTAAAATGGAAAGGACATCTGATTGAGGATGCCAGTTGGGAAAGTGAAGCAAATATCCATAAACATGGACAGATGGTGCAGGAGCTCATGAACAGGATTTCATGAATTTTTCAGCCAGAGGAGTATGATAGAGGAGCATCGTAAGCACGTGCAAGTGGGAGACAGATGGATATGAACCAGTGTGCATTTTGAAGACGTTTTGAATTTGAAAGGATGAAACATGAATGTAATATATGTAAAATATATATTTTCTTTTATGGTTTGGAGATTGTAACACAGATCTTGAGCGTTCACTCTCATCTGTTGGTTGGACGCATTTATTGTAATAAATGTAAAGTTGTTGTAGACTTTAATTCGATTAGATAGCTTGAGGTTGTAGGAGGGAAAACTAGAGAAATCTCCCTCATATGTATTGTATTATTCTCATTGTAAGAGTAAGAAAGATAGGAGAGAAAGAGAGCATAGGATAATAGAGAAGAGCAGAGATTGTAGAAGTTGTATAAGCAGATTGTAACACCCTACCAATATGTTAAACAATTAATCTTTCATTTTATACATACACAATAACAACTTTTCTTTAACATAATTTCATTTCATCTACACAATTCTTCTACATTTGCTCAATGATAAATTTAAATAACACTATGGAATAAGTAATAGGTTAACTCTAAGATTTGCAACTTAAAACAAAACTATATACAAAATATCGACATAAAATACCACTGAAAAATACCTCTTCCTTAGTTTGTCAAAGTTCATTAATTGCAATGTAGTCCTAAGCGCTTCCAAGAATTCTTTTCCCGCTTTCCCAGAGTGAAACAACAGAATCCTCCTTGCCAACTAGGAGCCTAGCCAGCTTCCTAGATCCAAGAAACCTTTCAAGTTCTTGTCCCTCCGTGCCCATGACTCCAATAACAACAAAGCACAAATGCTCAAAGAAAACTATCACAAGAATTATATCTTCCAAGAATTTCACAACCTCTCATCATGCTGAAAACTTTCCATCCTGCCCTGCCTCTCTACTTATTCTCCCTATTTATCAAGTTTCCATACACACTTCCCCAAGTCTCCTTAACCACCCTCATTATTATCCATCAACCTCCCTTATCTATATATTTTTGGAAAATATTAAAATAAAACTAAATATAAATGACTTGCATTAAACAATAATAAATAAAATAAAAAGTCTTTATTGCCATGCTAGCTAATAAATGTTATTTGATAATTTTCCCCAAAATGTACATAACACCCCACCATGCTCATTTAATTCATCACACCCACCATCTATCAAAGTCAAGAAGGTATTTAATGCTTCTAGATATTTGTATGCAATATAATTTACATATTCAATAAACATTCAATTAAATAGTTAATAATTTACTTTAATAATTAATACATTAATTACTTATACTAGAGTACATGGGTAGGGTATGTGTGCGTAGCTAGTGGACACATATATCATGCATGTACTAACGATAAACAATCATTGCCTCTAGTTCATAGTTCCTATATGATCACCAAGACATGTAGGACAACAGATCAAGTAGTGCATCATTTAATAATCTTAACGAACTAAATTATACTAATTCATCAATAACTCATTGTCACACTTAAAATATCATTAGGAAATCAAAGAGGGTTTTAAACATGGTAGGAACCAAGTGAGTAAACAATAGTGGCATCTCTAATC
>ML793340.1:80131-93993 GCA_009831015.1 Picea engelmannii | reverse complement strand
CCCTTTACACAATATGCTATAATTAAACATATGGTCACGATATTTCACTTATCATTCTAAACTTAATTTATAGGTTCACAACATAGGCCCACTTACAGTATCCCTTGAATGTTTATAGGATCGTGGAACTAACATAAGCACTCACTAGAACACTATGTTGTCAATGTCACCATACTAACATGAATAATTATTGAATAAAATCCACAATTCTTGCTATGGAAAACTTGACATTACACCATTTATAGGGTCAAGAATCTTTCCCACCCACACTTAATTACAGAGGAATCTCAAGTGCATAAACTATACTCCTAAGCTAGAAAAACTTCCATATATTATACCCCATATCAATTTCTTCAAATAAAATAAAATAAATAAATAAATAAAAGAACACCATCATTTGTCTCCACTCATAATAAAAGAACACCAAGATAGATTACTACTTGTTGACCTCCTCACAAAGTCGATCCTTTCATCACTCACATGAAATCAAATATCCAAAATAAATAGTAAAATGTATATTTTATTTTACTATCTTTAAATAATAGTACTTTTATCAAATTTGGAGATATTTAAATAATAAGAAATTTCATTATTGTGGCCTTGTTATTTTATTTTGTTTGTTTATAATTGACCTTTCATGTTAGCTTCAATATATAAATGTTTTGTGTGTTTAATTTTTTTTATTTTTTTTTAAACTAATAACACATTTTTGTTATTTTATCATAAGTAAAAATCAATAAATACTTTTTAACCATTCTCTAAAATCAGCTTAATTTAATTAGAAAATATAAATATCATTTAAATTATGAAAATAATATGAAAACTAAATAACCATTTATCTTAATTAAACAGGTAATAAAATATTACAAATAAATAATAATAAAAATATAAAAAATAAAAATAAAAATAAAATAAAACAAGACAAAATAAATGATATATACATATTATTTTAATATACTATATATATATACAAACCTTGTAAAGAAATATGAGAAGCTACCATATACAATTAACTTTACGATCTCATCAAATTTAAGAAGATTCAATACTCAACATTCAACGCTCATTTAAAATGGTCAGAATAAAAATACATCTTAAGATGTAACCTCAAATTGCTCTTTGCCCAATGAAACTCCACAGGTAAACATTAAACTCTTTTCAATAGATTAATAAACCTGGAATTTAAATGACTCATTGAGAATATATGCATGTTATTGACAATCTAACCGGAACTCAAATCTAATATAAAACCCATGAAATACTTATTAATGTTGGGAGGATATTTACATCCAACTACAAACACATAATAAAATCATATAGAGATAATACAATGTTTATTTATTTATTATATATATATATATAATATCTATGTACTATCTATCTATTTTACATTACCATTATTCCCCCCCCCCACACACACACACATATATATATATATATATATATAATTTTATACATTTAATTTAAATTGTAATAAAATTAATTAAAACCATTTTTTTATATTATAATTTTTAATTATTCATTTATAAATTTATCTACACAAACTAAAATTGAATAAATAGCATCTACAATGATTAATAGAGATCTAGATCTCAACTACCCATATATTTATGCAATCCCAAGGTCGGAATCTATTTATATCTACTTTCTGGCTACTCGTCAACATCTTAAATGCAATTCAACCAACTATGAGCTGTAACAGTGGAATCTTTATTTATTTATAGAACATGGTATGTTTCTGGCAATGGAGAGTAGTCAGTAAAGAGAACATTTAATCGTGTACTTGATTAGGTGAAATTGAGCAGAGAAACGAATATCCCAAGACGAAATTATGACACGTAGATTAGTTTTTTACAGAGGATAATAGAGAGGGGTCATTTATTAGCTGCACTGCACTAGGGTGGAAACATTTACAAGGTTATTTGTGTGCCGATCAAGTTTCCTCTTTCAATGACTGTGTGTTGATGGTGGAACTGTCATATGCAACTCTCTCTAGAGTCCACACTACAATCCATTCCAAATTTTTAATCCTTTAATATTTCCATGCGGAATTCATAGTCTGCGAAGGGTCGTCGTCCATTAAAAGAATCATTTTTCCTTCCTTCAACTTATTAAATAGACCATGGATTCTGAAACTAATAATTTTGGGGTTAACCGTGCCCCAAGAGTGGATTCATACGCGAGAAATGATTTCTAGCTTCTCCATTTGAGATTCTATGCTATCACATACAATTTTATTCTTCTTCAAAATTAAAATTTAGCATCTGGTTATAATCAAATTTGATATGTGATCTGTTATTGATTCAAAAGAGGCATAAACAATGTCACAAATAATACATAGGTCCATTCTCTGTGAAACCCATCTTTTGTATGCTTTTTGGACGCCTTATGCCTTTCGGTTATCATTCATATTGCCCAGTCTTGTGGATACAAGAGGTATCTGTACAGGTAAGACCAATTTCATGCTGAATTGTTTTGATTTTTTCACGGAAGTTTGCAACATCGTGGCTCAATATTATCATAGAGGTAGTTAAATGCTACCTCTGGAGAGTTTATCCCCTAAGCTGAGTTCCCGACAAGATGTTTTAATGGTACATTAGCTTCAGATTGACGACCAGAGGCTAGCCATGAGTTTCTTCTCTTGGGCAGTTAAACAGTCAAAGCACCATGCTTACTTCACTGGTCAATGCAGGGATTATTGAGGAATCTTAGGGTGTTTTGAAGTTCATTATCAAGAATTTTGGACAAGCAGGTAATATCAGAGAAGCCATGAAACTTGTTTTTGATTTGAGTAATGGAGAGCTAGCTTTGAATATTCATACTTTCAACTTTGTTCTCAAAGCGGTGTGTGAGATGAGCATTTCTGGATTAGCAGAGGAATTCTATGTAGAAATGATTGTAAAAGACATTTCTCCTGATTCTTGCACTTATAAGACAATGATTAGCAGTTTTTGTAGGGAGGGGATTCTCAGAGAAGCGAATCAATTTTTGCGGAAAATGTTGGAGAAGGGGTTTGAGGAAAATGTTGTTACATATACTGTTATAATTAATTCTTATTACAGGAGAGGTCATATGGATAGAGCATTTGGATTGTTTGAGAAGATGTTTCATATACGGTGCCCACCTAATGTTATTACATATACAACTCTGATCAATGGTTTGTGCAAGATGGGTTAGGTGAAGAAGGCATTCGAGCTCTTGGAGCAGATGGTTCAGAAAGGCTTCAGGCCGAATGTTTATACCCACAATACATTGATTGACGGTCTCTGCAAGAAGGGATGGATTGACAAGGCATTACAACTGTTGTTGAAGCTGGTGAGGAGTATTAATTCTAAGCCTAATGTTCATACTTACACTATGATGATAGAAGGACATTGCAAGATAAAGAAGTCGAGGAGAGATGAAATGTTCTTTCGACAAATGCAGGAGCAGGGTTTGGTTGCCAATTCTGTAACCTATACTATCTTGATAGGTGGGCATTGTAAAGAGGGTAATTTTGCTCAGGCTTTTAAGTTGTTGGATAGAATGATTGGAGAAGGTTGTAGTCTGAGTATTTGTACATATAATGCAATTATTGATGGATTTTGCAAAAAGGGTAGGGTTCAAGAGGCTCATAGATTGTTGAATGAGTGTGCTCGACAAGGTTTATGCCCTGATAAGGTAACTTACACAACTTTAATCAGTGGAAACTGCAAGTAGGGTAGGATTGAGCAGGCCTGGAAATTGTTTAATGAAATGATTGAGAGTGGCTGTGAACCTAACATTCATACTTACACAACATTGATAACTGCATTTTGTAAAGAGTGTCACATTGAGGAGGCAGAGAATCTCTTCTCTGAATTTCTCAAGAAGGGCATGGTATCGAACGAGGTAACTTATACAACAATGATTTGTTGACATTGCAAAGCTAATCAGTGAGGCTTGGCTGTCAAAATCAAGGAAAGGATGATAGAAAATGGTTGTGTACCTGATTCTATTCCTTATGGTTCTCTGATAGATAGATTTTGCAAAGAGAACAAGGTAGAGGAGGCACACACACTGTTTGACAAAATGATGAAAAGAGAATTGGTTCCATGTGAAGTGACTTTTGTTACACTTATCAATGAATATAGCGAAAGAGACAAGTTTGATTCTGTTCTGGAGGTGCTTGACAGACTTGATAAGAAACCAAGAGTCCGCACCTTTAACAATGTAATCAAAAAACACTGCAATGAAGGTAATATGGATTATGGAAATAATGTTTTTATATAAAATGTTAGAAAGAGATATCCTTCCCCACCATACAACTCACTGTGCGATTATTGACTTGTGTCACAAGACTGGGAATATTGATCTTGCTTCTACACTACTGGAGAAAAAAAAATGGTCGAGAAAATTTATCAACCTATTGAAATAAAAAATCAGGAAAAGAAACCCACAATGGCTACTAAATTTGTAATATTAAATGCAACATAAGGTATGAGAGACATAATTCTTCGAAGTTGGAATTAGTTTTTCATTTATAGGGTTGGTGCCTAATACACAATTTATGAGGCAGTCACGGAACTTGTTTATGTTATTACGGTGATTTGAAGGATGCTTTTCTAGATTCTTCCAAGGAAGTTGCACCAATTTGTGCATCCTTCAAGAAAAGTCATCACATTGGAAAGGAACAGAGGTAAAAATATCAATTTATTTTTCAATCTTAATTACAATTTGCAAAGTTGCAAGAATTAGTATTCCTTAAATGACATAATGGTGGCTAGCCATCAATATAATTCATTGGAGTAGTTAATCATCAAACTATTAAAAGTGAAAGAGGCATTTCTATATTGAATATATAATGAAAGGAGAGCCATAGTTATCACCTATAGGGAAAACATGACTCATTCAAATATTTTTGAAGCAGTTCGTGTAGGATCATTGGGTACCAGTACCGCAGGAGGCAGATCCTTAAAATGATGATATTCGTCATAAGTGGAATTTCGTTATAAGAAATGTTATATACCCTACTAGAACTTGGGATGGTATTTGCTTCATTTGACTATGAAATTTGACATAATATCCCTCAACATTCTGTAGTGGAAATGGCTTCCCATGCTTTCCTTATATGCTTGCACTATGGGAGGCTGATGAAAGAAGCAGGAACTTGCTTCATAGTTTATATTGTTTGAACACAACTTTTGTAACAACCCAAATTGGATTGTATATGAAAAGGTTGCCTCTATTTGTTTAGGACTACCCAGATTTCTCTTAACGACCAGTGGTTTGGCAATGTATTCTAGGATTTAAATGCAGTAATCTCCTACTGGAATAGAAAATTATGTATTTGCAGTTTTTGGGTAGGCCCAACAGAGAAATATAGTTGCCTCTGAATTTCCGTGTTTGTGTTTAAATCCCTTGTTGTGTTGATTCTTGTGAAGTATTGATCATTTCTTTTTTGGCAAATTTACAAAGGTGATTTTATTAGATAACATTGCCAAATAGAGGGTAGGGAAGAGCATCCTTGTAACTTATCTCTTTTGAATATATATAGAGTAGATTAAGGAAGTAAAGTTGTCTAATATAAATTATAGTGAGAGAAGCTCAGTTGGATCACGGATGAAGAGGTTGCTAACCTTGCAGACTATGTTGGCAAAAAGACAAAATCTCATTCATGTGGGCGGTGAATCCCAGGTTTCAGTTTTGAAACCGATCTCTAATACCATATGTAACACCCTACCAAGATGTTAAACAATTAATCTTTCATTTTATACATACACAATAACAACTTTGCTTTAACATAATTTCATTTCATTTACGCAATTCTTCTACATTTGCTCATAGATAAATCTAAATAACATGATGAAATAAGCAATAGGTTAACTCTAATATTTGCAACTTAAAATAAAATTATATACAAAATATCGACAACAAATACCACTGAAAAATACCTCTTCCTTAGTTTGTCGAAGCTCATCAATTGCAATGTAGTCCTAGGCACTTCCAAGCATTCTTTTCCCGCTTTCCCAGAGTGAAACAATGGAATCCTCCCTGCCAACTAGGAACCTAGCCAGATTCCTAGCTCCAAGAAACCTTTCGGTTTCTTGGCCCTCTGTGCCCGTGACTCCAAGAACAACAAAGTACAAATGCTCAAAGAAAACTATCACAAGAATTATAACTTCCAAGAATTTCACAACCTCTCATCATGCTGAAACCTCTCCATCCTCCCCTGCCTCTCTACTTCTTCTCCCTACTTATCAAGTTTCCATACACACTTCCCCAAGTCTCCTCAACCACCCTCATTATTATCCATCAACCTCCCTTATCTAGATATTTTGGGAAAATATTAAAATGAAACTAGATATAAATGACTTGCATTAAACAATAATAGATAAAATAAAAAGTCTCTATTCCCATGCTAGCTAATAAATGTTATTTGATAATTTTCCCCAAAATGTACATAACACCCCACCATGCTCATTTAATTCATCACACCCACCATCTATCAAAGTCAAGAAAGTATTTAATGCTTCTAGATATTTGTATGCAATATAATTTACATATTCAATAAACATTCAATTAAATAGTTAATAATTTACTTTAATAATTAATACATTAATTACTTATACTAGTGTACATGGGTAGGGTATATGTGCGTAGCTAGCGGACACATATCTCATGCATGTACTAACGATAAACAATCATTGTCTCTAGTGCATAGTTCCTATATGATCACCAAGAAATGTAGGACAACAGATCAAGTAATGCATCATTTAATAATCTTAATGAACTAAATTATACTAATTCATCAATAACTCATTGTCACACTTAAAATATCATTAGGAAATCAAAGAGGATTTTAAACATGGTAGGAACCAAGTGAGTAAACAATAGTGGCATCTCTAATCCCCAATCATTATTCTCAACTAACATCGAAGCATCCTTCCTTCCTAACCTACTTCCATCTTCCATCATATCCTTTCCTCTGTTGAACTAAGATGGAGCGTCAACTATATTGACCTAAATCCAGATAGAACCTGTAAGTGGAAGTGTCATACATCTCGACCAAGATTCCCCAATAGGCAAGTAGCAGTCATCATCACACGTCTAAGGGAGCGTGACTTCACAAAACCCTCCCACGACTCTAGGTTTCCGAGGATAAACAATGGGAAATACCTCCACCCCTCCTCAAAGAATTAGGGTCAACACCCTACATCAAGCCATACTGTGCAACTACTATTCTTAGAGTCACGTCATCATACATCAACTTTGGGTAAGTTGTGCATCCTTTCAAATCCACACTTACCATAGATCATAGTAATATTTCGAATCATAAATTAAATAGTAAGTACAACTTATAGCATACAATATCTTCTTGATGTCTACGACATCCCAGTTACCTCAATACTATAGTCATTTGGCTATCACATAGCTCATCATCGTGTAGGTTAGTTCACGAATAACACATATTGATGCAGATACATCACAAATTTATATAAGAATCCATATTTGCATTGACGCTCAATTAAGAAATGTATTCCTATTCACATCATGCATTGAATCTATTATACATTCATAACATAACTTGAATTGGTATACATGTAATGAACTTACCCATTTTAATTTTCATGTTTAATAATCAAATAACTATCTTTGTCATGAGCATATATCATGTAACATACAAATAGGTCTAGAGGTACACATCTCAATGTCTAACAAAGTCTAACTGACTCCAAACAAATGCTAAACTTTGAATTATTAAGATTAGTAAACAACAATGTTCTAACTACCTAAGGTCAAAATATGGGGTGTTACCAGATAGTTGTTGCTATTGAATCCATGTACAAAAGCACTTGAATTAATATAAGAATGCTTTGATCCAATTTCATAGTGTATCATGGTCACTGTTTGCATCTATTGAATGGTATGTTTCCATTCTTCTTATATACTCTGTTTGCATTTGTTTCAATTATGTGTGTGTATATGTGATATCATGTTGAATGTATGAAGTCCTTGAGAGGGAGAGTGTAAGTTTCAATTGTTTCTCTTCCTAAGAATTCCTACAAGGAGTTCAGTGAAATTCTGTAGGGAGTATGTTGACGAGATTTTGAGTTTTATCTGAGAAAAATTTAGGAGGGATATTGTTGTTCTTATACTAGCATAAGTGTGAGTATATCATAGAGCTGTGAAAGGTGTGTGTAGGATAGGTTGATTCTTATACTTTCTAACCTAAGTGAATGGTTGAAGGAATTTTGTCACAAGGAGTGTGTAGAGTTAAGAGGCATCAGATAATCAATGATTATTGTGGAGGTCGCAAAGAGTGCGTGCTAGAATTCCTTATAAATATTTAAGTTTGCAGAAAAGTATAAGCTTAAGAGGGATAGAGTCTTTGAAGAGTTTGAAGGAAGGAAGAGGTTTGTATTCACCTCGCACAAGTTAAGTTCAGGAGGAAAAGACACCGAGTTCTTTGGCTGGAAGTCATTGAAAGTTTGAACAGACGGTTGAAATTTATGGAGGGAGAATCACTGAAATTCCGTGGGTCATTGGATCTAGTAGATATTAAGAGAAGTTAAGGCTGAGTGTCCTCAACACTCACAATATTAGGAGAGGTATAAGTCGTCAGATCCTATTGCGTGAGAGTTGTCAATCAGATACTTCGGATTTCAGCTTTTCAAAAGTCGAAAGTGTGGAAGAGTTTACAAATTGAGGATTCACAATTTGTGAAATCCCAATGTAATATAGACCATCAGATCATCGAAGGTTTGGGATTGTTGATCGGTAGAAAAGGAATATTATGATTTGACTATTGGGTGAAGGGAGAAATTTGCATCGCAATACCTGATATGCAAAATCTCGACGTGTGAAAGTTGGGGCCTAGGACACAGCTGAGGGTCACATGGTGGAAACATAAGGGATGATCTAAAAAACCGTTATCCCTTTTCAGGGTTTCGGGGATCAAAGGAGTCAGGAAAACTCGTAATAATAAATTGTGAAGTCACAAAATTCAAAACACCTTTTTACGTTGAGTCTGTGGTCACGCCAGTGGTCACATGGAAGAGTAGGTTCGCACCTAGTGCTTTTTATTGTGGGTGTAACTTCTAAAAGGACCTGTGGTTATACGTGTTGGAGATTCTAGTTGGGAATAAAGGAGCCATTTCTTCTCAGAGAATAGGAAGATCCAAAGACCGGGAGGTCAAGCAGAACTTGCTGATGTAGTGGTCTTGCGCCAGTAATTTACGCTCTATGTGTACAATAGCGTCATTTACCCTTGTGGGGATCCATAATTACGCTATGTGTAGAATACACCAACACTGTATAAATCATCCCTTATGCTCTGTGTATACCAAAAACGTTATTCACCCTCAGAGGGGATTCATGATTACACTCTGTGTAACATATATTAACACCTGGTAGATCATAATTCATGTTCTGTGTATGCAAAAACGTTACTTACCCGCCGCGGGGATTCATTATTTCATTTTGTGTAATATATATCTACACTGTAACTCGTAATTCATTCTCTATCTAAGCAAAAGTATTACTTACCCTCTGTTGGGATTCATGATTATGTTTTTTAATATATATATCATCCTTCTCTTAATCGTAATTCATTTTCTGTGTATGAAGATGTGTTATTTACCCTCTGTGGGGATTCATGATTACGCTGTGTAATATATATATCAACATTATGCAAATCGTAATTCATTATCTGTGCATGAAAATGCGTTACTTACCATCTATGGGGGATTCATACTTGTTCCCTGTGTAATTATAAATAGCAGTCTTAATCCTTTGTAGGAATTTTAGATTTACTCTTTATGTAATTATATTAACATTTTGTAAATCACAACTTATTCTATGTGCATACAAAATCATTATTTACCCTCTATGGGGATTCATAATTGTGCTCTATGTATTACTTTAACATTGTATAATCATAACTTATGGTTTGTTTATAAAAAAACATTATTTACCCTCTGTGGGGATTCTTAATTGTGCTCTGTGTGTTTATTTTAACACTGTATAAATCATAACATATGGTCTATGTATACAAAAGCATTATTTACCCTCTGTGGGGATTCATAATTGTGCTCTGTGTGTTTATTTTAACACTGTATAAATAATAACTCATGCTCTGTTTATAAGTGAATATTATGCACAGTTACATTAAATTAATGATGGGGCCCTATTTTGTTTTGCGAGGGTACTCATCAACTGACTTTGGGTCCAATCCTCCCCCTTTGGATTGTAGACAAATTGTTGCAAAAGAACAACTGACGATCTAATTCTTCGCCACATTCAAGCTAAGTATTGTTTTGACTTATTCTTTATACTTGATTTCCATAGAATGAAAATACTAGCATAGATTACCAAACCCTTCATTTTTCTCCTTTTGCAGGTTTATGAAATTGAGGGAAGTGGATCGAGGACACCTATTGCTCGAAATGTATTCGAGGTCCAATCTAGGCATACCTTACTTCGATTACAACATGATTCTCTATGTACTTCTTAGAATTTTGTTTACATTACAAGTTCCCATGGAGTCTTTGGTCTATGATACAGTAATATTTTGAACAGTGCTCGATTGAATACAAGGGTTGATTTCGTAAGATACTTTGAGTTCACCGCTATGTTTCTGTAGTAATGAAATTTATATTCGAACTATTATTCTTTATATCTATTCTCTGTGGTTTTATACCAATATGAATAGAAATTCAACATAAATAAATCATTGGTCAATAGGAACATAGCAGGAATTATATTTTTCCTTTATGCATGAACACATATGTATGTATATACAGTCATTCATACCTATATAATTATGCTTAATGACCACTAGGAGCATGCAACAATTCTATCATTTCTTTATGTAAGAATACATATGTGTGTATATACTGTCATTTATATATATGTATAACCTTGTTTCATGACCAGTAGAAACATACCACCGTTATTTCATTTCCTTATGTATGATTACATATATGTGTATATACATTTATTTATATATATGTATAACCCTATTTCATGATTAATAGAAAATACAGTAGTTTTGCTATTTCTGCAAAGTGAGCACATATATATGTATATACCATCATCACATAAACCATCACATTCTAAAAAATAATAATCAAGCAAAATTTTGACAAGGAATGCAAGTAAAGGTACATACCTAAAAAAATGCTTCTAGGACACAAATGGAACAACCATGTTCCACCCAACCGTAGAATAAAACAACCCAGTTCTCTTTCCCTGTTCACTCCCTAGCCTGATCATGATTCCATAAGGGAAAAATGAAATGATCCTCTTTAGCTACAATCACCATCCATATCTCATAAATTTCTTTACCTCACACTCACAGTGCTCATAACAACAAAAACAGATTTCATTTCTCCATCATACTAAGTAGTGTCCTACCTCCTCCATATGTTGTTTTTATATGCATCTTGTGCCTAGGTCTTTCTTTCCCTCCTTGGGAAATTTGCATCTTTTCAAATCCTTGATTTTTAGGGGCTTCTAGTGGTCAAATCCCACATTTGGCACTTGTAAACATCAGCCTTGAGGTAACTCAAATTTGTTCCCCACTCATGGAGACATGGTCAACTATTTTTAACCTCGATGTGCCATTTGTCTTCCAACATTTATTTTATAAAATTTTTGTCTTTAACATGTTTCAAAATAAAATAAGTTAGTTGGACAAGTCAAATCTTTTCCCAAAAATCATCAAATAATTAATTACAATAATAAAATTGCAAATTTGGATTTTCCATAAATGGCAAATAATTTCCAAATCCGAATTTTCCAAAAAATGGAAATTTATTCCCAATTACACTAAGGATTTAATATTCTAATATTTTTGGGGATATTACAGCCACGTATCAGGTCTATGGAGAAATCTGTTTCTCTCTTAAGAAGTAGTCCGAGAATATCCTAGAACACGTCCTGAAATTCATTCAAAATTGGAGAGTTAACTAACTGATTATTACTTTCCTCTTTTTCATTATAATTTATGTCTACAACAAGTACTTTACACCATTTTCTAATGCATCTTTTTACATGTAAGTTTGGTATCTCTCTAATGCTAATAGGTCTTGATACTCCTTTAATACATAGAATGTCACCTCTTTCATCTACACAGGTAAATGTTTTATTGTAACAATCTAAGACCACATTAAACTTTTCCATCCAATCCATATTGATTAGCACATCATAAGACCCTAAAGTTAATATGATTAATTCTATTTGGGTTCTGAATTCATTCATACCAAGTTCACAGTTTTTAACAACATCTGTAATTCTCCTTTTTGCTCTTGTAGCTAATTATACTAACCAGGATTTTTCAAAATTTTATTTATGTAACTTATAAATTTCTACAACTCTTGGTGAAATATAAATCAAACTATCACCTGGATCTATTAAAACAACAATTGGTTGGTTATGTATCATACCTTCAATTTCCACCATTAAACAATGATGATTTGCCTGTTGATTTTCCAAAGATGCGCTTATTTTTGGTGTAGACCTTGCTAGTTCACAAACTGTAGTTGTTTCCTGTATTGTTTACACAATGTTATTTTCCTTCTTCTTAAAAGGACAATCTTTATAGTAATGAGGACCACTAGATTCCCAAGATTTTACTGTCTCTTTTTGGAAAGTTTCTTTATTGAAGAAGGTTGGTGGTTGGGTACCCTTATTTTCAGGTTGATTGATAGGTTTACTAACTCTAAAGTTATTACCTCTTTGGAATATCTTATCAGAATTCTTGTTAGAGTAAGCTCCACCTTTCTTCTTAGGTTCAAACCTTCCAACCTTTTTCCCATTCCAATTCCATGAATTCTGATTTCTTTTTTTATACTATTCAAAACATTGTTTGTCTTTCCTCATGGTTTCTTCCAATGTTTTTGGGTGATCAAATCCAATTCGATCTTTATAAAAACTAGGTAAGAAACTACAAAAACACTAAATGTTTGGTTTTTCATCCACAATGTAAGGAACATAATGCAACAAACTCAAAAACATACTACATAAATATTTCATTGGAAGGTTCTGAGTTTTAGTTCATAGAAATCCTTGGATTTACCTTCATAATACTTCTTATACATGTATTTCTTCTTAGAATATCTCTTAAAGGTTTTCTAGGTGATTTTCCTTTCCTTATTAATTTTTACTCTTTTTATGTCCTCCCACCATATGTCTTATTTTTTTGTCAGATTGTATATAGTCATTTGAGATTTAAGCTTGCTTGAATAATTGTAGATTTGAAAATATTTATACATACCACATAGCCATGCCTATGTTTCCTCACAGGTCTCCACTTTCTCATTAAAGGTTGGTGGTTTAATATTCTTAAATTATCCCATGAATTCATCATGTTGTTTAGATTTCTCTTTAGTTCTTTGTTTAGGACTAGAACTAATTTCATTAGATGTTTATGTGTCTTCCGTGTTCTTGTATACTAACTCTGTCTCAGATTCAGGATAGTCCAATTTTATTTATTTCCTCTTTGGTTGGGCTATCTTAGAATCAGGGATGATTTTAAGGATGGAAATTTATTTTAAAATGTAGAAAACTTGGCAAATCTTACTAATCCTTCATATGTGAACTATAAATGTTTGGCAATATTTTTTTAAAAATATTCAAATTTATAAGTATTTTATATAGTTTTTATAAACTTTTGGCGATTTTTAAGGTAAAATAATTTTATCCTATAGAATTTGGGCAGATCATTTTTAAAATAGTGAATCTCGTTTTTTGAAAAAACATGGAAAATTAGCCCATGAGCGAAATTTAGCCCCTAAAATCATCCCTGCTTAGAATTGCTAGAATTTTGTCCCTTATTTTTATTATTATTTTGATTTCATAATTTCTCCAGTAAAATTGCATTTAGTTCCTCTTGACTCTTT
>ML793340.1:47522-68062 GCA_009831015.1 Picea engelmannii | reverse complement strand
AAGGAGAGAGATGGATAGAGAGAGAAGCATCAAGAAGAGATAGAGAGAGAGATGGCGTAGAGAGAGAGGGGAAGAAGGAGACAAGAAGTGAGGGGAAGAGGGGGAAAAGAGAGAGGGATATGGAGAAAAAGGGGGGGAGACAATGTGTGAGAGAGAGGGAGGGAGAGTGTAATGTACTCCAAATTTCTCAAATAAAAAAAAATTGTTAGGGGCATTAAAGTCCCCTGAATCTCCAACATTGTTTTGTGACACAGAGATAATCCATTATATATATCTTATTTATTTAAGGTATGCATAATAGTTTTACTTATTTATCATTATCCCTCTTAAAGGTCGAAGGAGATTTAAACTCCACTGGTCTCTTACTATTATATTACATTATAGCATCGTTGTTGGATTATGAATCACACACTTATTTGTATTAAAAAGTTGGTGACCATGACCGTCATAGCCCTTAGAAAATCCAGTATGTCTATTTCAAGACATGCTATCCACATTAGATCATGTAATACACTATAATTAATCATATATTGTCCACTTCTACATAATCTCCTAGCTCCGATAAACAATATAGGCTATAAAATATAGACTATCATATAGACTATCCATAATATTATATTTGTTATCATATAGATACCATAACAATATATCGTTTATCACATAGACTATCCAGAAAAAACATATGACTTTAGCATAGTGTAGAGAAATATTTAAACAAGAGATGAGAACAATATACCTATACTACAACATTAGTAACCCTACCCGACTATTAACATAGTTTCATCATTCTAGGGTTAACACTAGGATAAAATTTGACTCATCAATTAAGTGGTTCAAAAACAGTTTTATGGTTGATGACAGGTCGGGTCTGACCCTACTCCATGCTAGCCTATGGGCATTTACTCTTGGCCTGGTCCATTAATGGTGAAGCTGGTCTCGTACCTTTGAGAATCGACACTTAGGCGAAAACACCAAACGTAGGCTCGCCACCTCCCTCGACTTCACATGGAAGTGGTAAGGGTGTGTACTAGCCACTTTTACTCCTCTAACATGGCCCTCGAGGTAGCACTTGTTCATTGTTCTTTCCCACTTTAGTCTTGTAGCACAAGTTTGTCTCTGCGTTGTAAAATGACTAGTTCTTTTGGTGAGGTTCTACTCTGGTGAGTGATGGAAAGAGACAACGCATATAGGGGGTTCTCTATGTGCTAAGGTGAGTAAACAACTTCGTTTCTTATGTTCTCTTTGAGAAGTATTTCGTAATTTATTCCCTGTTTGGTGAAAATGTAATTAGTTGAGAGGTCAAAGTAACAGACCTCATATTTCATTTTCTTTGTTTCACTGTTAAACCTTGGTATTTCTCGTTTCACCGTTATAACACTACTATTCCTATACTCTTGAATTCGTCCAAATATCCCAAGACTTGCTACACTGATTGATATTATTCAGACTTGACTATGGTTGAACTCTATAGGAATGTTTCGTATTTACATTTTGTGTACATAAATAGGAGTATTAACATGATTTTATTCATTTGAAACAAAATTTACTTGTATCCTTTGGTTGTAAGACAATTTCTCTGCTGGGAAGAATTTTGGATTGTCTCATGGCCACCATGGCAAAATCCTTCTCTTGATCTACATTTATGAATTTAAGTCATTTACGAAAGGCCTTGCCTATGTAGATGACTATGCACCAGCAAATGAGAGGGTATCCTTGTTTAATCAATTGTTGAATCAAAAGTTGTAGGGTTCGAACACATATTTGTATAGATAGACTTTAACCTACGGATTTGGTTCTTACTGTAAGTTTCTATTCACTCATACTTTCGTATTTTACCATTCTATAATGTTGTTTACATTTAATGATCCCTCTAAATATACTCAGGAAGCATCTTATGCGCCTCTATGAATACTTATTACTTCAATAATTATTCTCTGTGATCATTTCCCCAAATCGAAAATTTCAACTATGTAATTTTGTGAATTAAATTGGTAGTTCTTGATTAATTTTTTCCCTTGCCATAATTGAATCCTTTCATTTAATTGATCCTTTGTACAAGGTTTGGAGATATTATGTGTTTCATGTTTGATTAATCTATGCACAGTCTATTTTGTTGATAACGTATTTCATTTCTTTATTTACTGTCGCTTTCTCTATTTTACAAATGAAAATTCTATGCATGGATATATGATATTAATGATGGTCCCTTTCTATTTTGTGAGGGTACCCATTAGTCAGTTTTGGGTCCACTCCTACTCCTCCTGGATCGTGGACAAATTTCCGCACAAGAAACAAAAGGCAATCTGGATTTTCGTCGGGACTCTAGCTAAGTTTTATCCCTGGCTTATTCTATTGTTTGGTTTTAATAGAATTAAAATGCTAGCAAGGTACTAAACCCTTGTTTACTTCTTTTGCGGGTTGTAAAATTCAAAGTAATCAGAAGAAGGAAGCCTCTTACCATGAAAGGTATTCAAGTTATGTGCCCCTCCTTGACCGACCTATGCGCACATTAACTTCCGTTACATACAAATTTTGTGTATATTTTCTTAGAGCTCTGTTTACAATACACGAGGTTGTGGAGTCTTTGGTATATGGTACTCCAACTGTAATATTTTGAACAATGATCGATTAAATACAATGGTTTCTTTTGTATGATACTTTGAATTCATCATTATATTTCCGTGGTAATAAAGAATGTATTCAGACTATTAATCTTTCTATCTATTTTTGCAGTGTTTATGTATATAAAGATTTGAATAAAAATTCAAAATATATATAATCCAATGGTCAATAGGAACATAAAAATAGTTCTACCATTTCTTTATGTAGGGGCATATATATATATGTACAACCATATTCTCCGACCAATAGGAACATCAAAATTGTTTTGCTATTAATTTATGTATGAGCATATATATATATATATATATATATATATATATATATATATAGTTAACTATATATGTACAACCATATTCAATGGTCAATAGGAACATAAAAATATTTCTGCTATTTCTTTATGTATGAGCACAGACACACACACACATATATATATAGTTACATATATATGTACAACCATCACATTTCAAACAAACAATATTTTCAATATCATTTAACTATGATAAGCCATAGTAAAACATGATCATACAGTCCCTTAATAATTGATTTCACTTATGTATACACAGTCAATCATATTCCTAACAAATGATAACCATAAATATAACATTGACAAAATAATATAAGTTGAGATACATTTCTGAAACTTGATGCTGGAATACAAATGGAACAGTCACGTTCCACCCAACCATAGAATAGAACAACCAAGTTCACTTGTCCTGCTCACGCCCTAGCCTCACCATGAATCCATAAGAGAAAATTGAATGATCATGCTTAGCTATAGTCACCATCCACATATCAAGAAATCATTTTCCTCACAATAGCATCGCTCATAACAACAAATAGTTTCTTTTCCAACATATTAAGAAGTTTGTTACCTCCTCCATCTGTTGTTAATATATCCATCATTGTGGCTAGGTCTTTCCTTCCCTCCTTGGGAAATTTGCACCTTAACAAATCCATGATTTTTAGGGGCTACTAGTGGTCAAATTCCACTTCTTCTACTTGTAAAAATTAGCCTTGAGGTAACTTAAACATGTTCCCCACTCATGGAGTCATGGTCAACTATTTTTAACCTCTATGTTCCATTTGTCTTCCAACATTTAATTTATT
This sequence comes from Picea engelmannii, assembly GCA_009831015.1. NCBI lineage: Eukaryota > Viridiplantae > Streptophyta > Pinopsida > Pinales > Pinaceae > Picea > Picea engelmannii. The sequence goes on along the minus strand of ML793340.1, from coordinate 64,333 downwards.
AAAAGTTTGTCTTAGAGATGGATGTTCCATTTGTCTTCCAACATTTAATTTATTAAATGTTTGTCTTACAAATGTATCAAAATAAAAGAGGTTAGTTGGGAAAGTCAAATATTTTCCCAACAATCATCAAATAATTAATTACAACAATCAAAATTTCAAATTAAGATTTTCCATAATTGACAAATAATTTCCAAATCCGAATTTTTCAAAATTTCAAAGTTCACTTAGAATTTAATATTCTAAAATTTGAGGATATTAGAGAGAGGTTGGAGAGAGAAGGTGGGGAGAGGTTGGAGAGAGAGAGGAAGATAGATGGAGGTAGGGAGAGGGGGGCACAAGCAGGGGGAGAGAGAGAGAGGAGGGTATAGAGAGAAATTTTATGTTTATAGGAACGTACATGCGTTCCTATTCCTAATAACACATACACGTTTTAGGAACACATGCACATTCCTAAAGCCCACACACATTATTTTATTTCAATTGTTTTTTTTTTAGGAACACACATGCATTTACATGTGTTCCTTTAGCAATGGGTTGAGTCTTTTTTCCAAAATGATAAGATCAATGACCTGGGTATCTAACTAATTAGATTTTGACAGCTGATTATCTTTTTGTTTAATTTTATATCGACTTTAGCAATGTGTTGAACTTTTTTGGGATATGATAAGATCAATGACCTCAGTATCTAACTAATTAAAATTTGATGGCTAGCAAGATCCCATGTGTTGAGTTTTTTTTTCCGATATGATGAGATCAATGATATCGGTATCTAACTAAATTTGATTGTGAAAGCTGATTACCTTTTTGCCTAATTTTTATAGACTTTAGCCATGTTTTGAGCTTTTTTCAGGATATGATAAGATCAATAACCTTAGTGTCTAACTAGTTAGATTTTGACGGATGACTAAAGATCTGTCTATTTTTATATATGGCCTTAACAGCGTTTTTCTCCCTTTTTTTTTCCTGATAGGATAAGTATCTAACAAATTGGATTTTGACGGCTGATTAACTTTTTGTCTAATAAGCGCTGTAGGACAAGACCCCGTCTCACATCTACTTGTTTTTCTGTTGAACATTAATGTCAATATTAATATGAAGCACAAAATGGAAGAAATTAGGCTTTGTTTCTTTCTGTAGTATTCTACTCAATTGAATGGGAGCAGGCATCCAGACAATTATATCCACAATCAATGAAAGAGTGGGCAGGCATACAGACAATTATATCCACCGTCAATGAAAGAGTCCGGCCGAAACCGCCAAATCAGTTGGCGTCCCTTCTGCTTCAAAATTCTATGGTTGGTGAAGGCCGTTATTATTCGATTATTGGGTCAACCGGATGCTCAAACATTACATAATTATATCCACTCTATATCATTCATACACTAACAGCAACAGGCGACTTGTCTTGGACATTCCAGCTCTCAATCTCTTTCCACAGTGTGATTCCCTGGCTGTTAATTTGTCAAACCCATCATCTCACATCCAAGTTGCAACCTGTTGTTTCTGTCTGTATTCCGATAGTTAAAGATTTTACCATATCTGATAACAACAAATTATATATCTGGAAACTGAAAAGCCAGCTCTAGAAAATACATTTCCAAGGAATTTTAAAATAGACTTCGAAAGAATTTAAAAAATAATCCAATAATCGCCTCTGAGTTGTGACAGTTTTTTTTACCTAACTACCAACAATAATATAGGGAACATTATAGTCTGCAAGAAACATCATTTGTCACTACTGAAGTTGCCAACAGGAAGATAGTGAGGTATTGCCTGGTTTTTACTTCGTCATTTTATTTTTAGGATACAGAACGACTGGTAGGATCGTTAACCTAAGTTAACTAACTGGATCGTTAACCTAAGTTAAGGACTTGAATTCCTGAATGTACTTCAGAAGCATACTCTTATCGGGTAGTTTCATTAAGCTGTTGAATGGTAAATTTGAATGCAATCCTATGAGCAGTACCAGAGACAGAAAATGTTTTGGTTTGGATCGATGCTTGTAGACAATCTTTCTTTGTATGCATTTTCTCAAGAATTTTTCCTCCTAAAATACCAGTCTGGATTTAGTGTAGTTTTCTCACTTCTAACTGGAAAGGTGTTTCAGTCCCCAAAAATAAAAAATAAAATCAATACAGGTTGAACTTATAATTGTGATTTCTTAACTCATCATTCACAGTAACAGTTTATCAAAAAATCAATTTTTTCACCCATCAAAAACTTCCTAAAAAAGTTAACCATATATATATATATATAATCAAAATTTTCACCTATAAAAAGATTCCTAAAAAGTTTAACCCCATTGCCACACATATATATTAAACAAGAAGAAAACTGAAACATCTTATTTGGTAATCCAATTATTAATTTAGTTAAATATAATAAATTATTAAGCTTTATGATTTAAATTAAAAAATATTAATAATTTAAATAATAACTTTTTTTTAATTCTCTAAATTTACCACATCTTAAAATTATAAAAATCACAATTTTTCCTACCTGTTCAAATAGGTAGGTAGATAATCATAAAAAAAAATGTTGTGTAAGATATTTATAATTAATCTATGATTATAGAAATTATACAATTAGTAACAACCACTTTATAAAAGTAATTGCTAATTTTCCATCTTTTCAAACTAATATATTGTTAATTAATAAGAAACATGTCTTGAGACAACCGTTAATACACTATATAATAATAATATATTAATATAATACATTAATGCATTAATATAAATAAATTAATGATATATTAATGTAATATATAATAATAATAAATTAATGATATATTAATGTAATATATAATAATAATTTATAAATGTATTGTATAAATTAAAGTGTTAATTTAAATTAGTGTATAATTAAACTATTCAACTTAAGCAATAAAGTATTAAGTTTGGAGGAAGTACCCACATTCTTATATCATTATAAGGAGGTTGTTAAATAGTCAATCCATAAATAAATAAATAAATAATGAAAAGGAAATAGCATTAACCTAGAATTGAGAGATATTAATTGATTCATACATTAATAATGTAATTTATTAATTAATCAATATATTAATACATTCCTAAAGTATTATACACAAATAAACTAAAACATTAATAATACATTAAATACATTAATTATCTTTTAGAATATATAGCTTTGATTCATAGAAATTGTGAATAACTATGTCAAATTTGATTTTTTGTAAAGTGGTATCTTATTTTTCCAACAAAATATAAGGTATATGTTTTTGTGCACCTATTGAGTATCTTAACGATGAAATCAAAAACTTGTATACTTGTAGAGAACCTTTTTCTTATGCCCTGTATTTTTTTTGAAATTTATAATATTAATTTTATATTTTTTCTAAATTATCAAATTCAACATACAACAACTTTTCTTCATGTAGGTCAAGAAGTTATTAATGGTTAAACCTACAAAGAGTTGTAGAATAAATAAGAGAGGTATGTATTCTAGGGTTTTGATATAAGTAAAAAAAAAAATACATTAAAAATAGTAAACATTATTAATTTTTAAAAAAAAGTTGTATATTTGAAATATGCACCTGTATTTGTAGTTTCTTCGTAGAAAAATAAATTCAAAAACAAAGATATCGAGAGGAATTCATAAAAATGGAGGTTTTTATGTATTTTCAAAGAGAATCTCCAGTTTTGTCATCCTGAACCTAAATTCGACCCAAAAAAAATTTGAAATTCAAATAACACAGACATGTTATTAAATCCCACATTCATTCCTAAAACACACACACTATTAGGAATAGGAACGGGCACACATTCCTATTAACACAAATGAATTCTCTCTCTCTCTCTCTCTCCCTCCCCTAGTTCACTCTCTCTACCTTAAATTCCAATAATTTTATTTTTCTTTATATATACAAATAACCATAATATTCTTTAATGGTTCTTCATCATATTTATTGTCACATATAACTCAACCTTATAATTCACCCTTATGTGTCGTATTTATATAAGTTATCCTAAGTCTTATTTCATTAAGAACAAGTATTCGATAACCTATAAAGTATAATTGTTATTACTAAATGGTGATCTCTATATATGTTCGTTGTTTCTTGGGGTCATGATCCATATGAATTCGTTCGATGATTTTGTTGTTGGCTATTTCCCTCTCGTTATGGATATAGGTTTACTATTGGTGCTACCATGTTCTTATAATTAAGATATTTAATTCATTTCATACTATATGATTTTTAATATTTTTTTATGGTAACTCTCATACATAAAATAGAGATTCATTAAGTATATTTCATCATTTATAAATCAACATATTTTGAAATAAGTTATCCTTGTAAGCTAGCCATGCGTGTTACATCTCTCCTTCAACAAGACGGTTTACACTAGAGGATTTTATTGGGGTGTTTTACGAGGTTTAAAATCATTTTATGGGACTTATCTTGAATTAAAATTTCACCAACTCTTCCTCGTTATCCAACGTCCTCCATGGAGCATTTATCATGCAGTTGTCTTGCATGTGCCACATCTTGATATTTGCATCTAGAGGAGGATTATTTGACCGTTGTCCTAACATATGTATATGTGTTGTTTTATTATGCCTCCGGGAATTACATTTTGCTTTGAAATTATTTAACTTTCCTAACTCTCTCACACTTAGCTACTTTTGTGTTCTTCACTTCTTTCCCTCAACTCTGTGTTCTTCTTGAGAGGTTTTCCCTTTTTTGAGTTTATAGAATGTAGGTCTGGATGCCCCATTCTCATTTTCTTTTCCTGGGAAATTTGTTAGGTAAATGATTTGGGAGTTCGTAGATTCCTCAGGATTGCTATGATTCTTATTAATTATTTCACATTCGACGCCTTTAACTCATAAGAAACTCTCATAACCATTCATGGTTTCCTGTAACTATGGTGGTAGTTTAACTTAATAATATTTCGTGAGTATTATCCTTCATAATACTAGTTTGTAGTTGGAATTGAACCTTATTCCTTCGACCATATCTCTTTTTGAACTTCTTCTTCTTATATATATGTTTCCATATAATATAATGACTATAGGTTTTATATTTGGTCCCAGTAGTTTTACTTCCGTATTTGTTTTGAGGGGGCTTTACTTTAGCCTCTGTTTTTTTTCCGTCGGTACCCAGTAATATCAGTGGTCTGGGTTTACCATTACAAGGTCAATTGTTTTTCATCATAGACTTAGTTTAGGATTTCCACTATGATATTTCATGTAGGAGGAGTTCGCACCGACCTTGGTATCTACTTTAATTTACATTCTATACATATCTTGTATTTTTAGATTAATTTTATTCTTGGGTAATATCTAATGATGGGCCCTTTTGATGTTGCAAACGGTACCCATCAATTATCCGACAACCCATAACATTGAGGTGCATATTACAATGGTGTAAGGAGACACCTCAACGCTCTTCTCATCCATGGGGATATTATTTCTATTTTTATTTTTAACTTTCATTCGATTAAATAACTTGTGGAGCTTGCTAACTGATTTGCTTATTCGTTTTGTAGGTGTCGAGATGACGATTACCATGGAGCTCTTGAATACCCATGTAGGTTTAAATAATTTTGTAGGTTTAAATGCTTCTGTAGGTTTAAATATGATATCGCCAAATGCGATTATTCATCTCCTACCTTATGTCGAATTAGTCGACCGATTATCTTTCTAAATGTAATTATTCCTAAAAGTCGGGTGGCTTCAGACTATTGTCTACGCATGTTATGATGTTGTAATAATTTCTTTATTGATTTATTTTTCATTGATACATAGTTTATAAATGGACCCTGCTCATCTGGATCCTATACAATATGTAACGTTTTTCATTCGAATATATATACATAGGTTATCTCGTTAAATTCTACAAAAAAATTTCTTCAAATTATACAATGTACTCTATAATGATATTCCCTTTGAATATATGTACAATATATCACACAAAACTCTATTTGAATTTGTAGTAATTCCTTTTCCTATATATATATATATATATATATATATTGAATCCTTGGTTAATCAATATAAATTACTATTTTGTATCGTTCCTTTTTATTTGTATATTTTATTTCGATGAATCATGTCTCTTCCACATGGATTTATCATCCGGAACAGTCCCTAGATTATTAACTAAGTTTTTACCTATGAGTACTATTAATGTATTAGTGATAATATGATTCTATTCGTAAATCAGAATAACTATTAAATTTCCTTTCATAGTTTCCTATACAAAACATATAATATTTATCTATATCTCATATAAAATGTATTAAATTCTAATATTGTTCCAATTATTTATGCCAAATAATTTAGCCACAGAAATGTACAATAACACAGTAAACATTTAAATAAGCATATTCATCACAAGATAAAAAAAACATGGAACTTTGGGGAAACCACACATTGAACACCCCGTTCCTTCAAACCTTAGACTAGAGTCTTTTTTACCCCCGAGTTGAGTTCAGAATCCAAGGTGATGCTTATGTGGCCTCTTACAGAATTATGAGCTCCATTTTTTGTGAGTAATCTTTAAATATTCACTGTGTTGAAAGTCAGTTAGAGTGTATCCTTCTCAAGCTATCCAATTCACCTCTTAGTAATGCCATCCCATTCTCTTTTCATGAATTATTTTATTTTTCCTAGGATTTGTGACACTTGTCTTGAGCCTCCTTCTCACTGGCAACCAATTAGATTTAACTTTACACCTGTTCACATATTCTCCTATAAATCTATAATGTGTCTTTTTGAATTTGATTTAACTCCATAGCTTGTCTCAGTTTGCTGCCACTTGGACAACCACTTTGGATTCTTAACTCCCTCTTTAATAGTTATTTCAATGTGTTCCCCTTTTTCCACATGTGTTTATTTTCATAAAAATAAAAAGGTTTTACAATTCAATTTTGGTCAATCAACCAAATTGTGTTTTGGGAAAAATAATTAAAATTCTAAATTAAAAACAATAATAGAAACAATCGTTAAAAATCCAAGTTGTGGGGTATCACATACACCCCCCCTTAGAGCTAATCACCATCCTCGGTGATAACTAGTTTTCATCAATACCATTATGGAACAGAAATGGATATGCTTCCCACATATTACTTTCCATTTCCCAAGTAGCCTCTTCTAGACTAAGGTGCTTCCATTGGACCTTTACCTATCCTACAACTCTATTTTGGAGTGTAAGTTCCCTCTTGTGGAGAATATGATCCGACTCTACTGGGAACTTGCCCAAGGGTTCCACCTATATCATTTTCCAATCAACAACATGAGTAGGGTCATGTATATAATTTTTCAATAATGAAACATGAAACACATTGTCTACTTTTATCGTGGCTGGAAGTGCAGGTTGATAAGATGCAGTTCCTATTCGATCAAGTATCTCAAATGGGCCAGAATACCTAAGCACTAAATTAGTATACATTTCCATCCATAAAGAAATGGTTTTACGTTTAACTCTAATATACACATGATCTCCAACATCGAACTCTCTTGGAGTCTTTTTTGCATCATCTTAATGTTTTTTCATGTCCTGAGCTACTTTGAGGTTCTGTTGTACCTGTTTCATTTTTAGTTCCATGTATTTCTTTAATGTACCCCAAATTTCACTAAAACAAAAAAAAAATGATGAGGAAATTAAAAACTATAAATCTCCAAAAATTGTTCGTGACACATGAAAAGAATCCCTTATAAATCTAAGTCATTGTCTATGCACATAAAATTTTTACTCTGTTGGACTAACCATCCTCAAAGTCTATTGGATTTTTAATGTCCAACTAAATCTTACTGTTACTATCCATTAAATTAAGTCATAAAATTTTCATTAGATTGACTCATAATCTACTTTACCCTTCTACTATAATTAAAGTCAAACATTTGATCACATGGTTAAATTAGTAACTAGGACTATTGGTGTCCATAATATAAAATCAATTGCATAAAATATTAAGGTTATATCATAACCATGCTACCCATACTATTGAATATCATAAAATATGATATAAATATGTTTTATTTACTATGTTAAGAATTCATGTAAGAAACTATAACAACAATGTTATGACCTTAGAAGACTAGGATACATAACTGTTATAGTCTAGAGTCCACACACTATGGTAAATAACATATTCATACCAAACACTTTCCATAGTAAAACATTCCATGATTAAAATCATTCCCATAGTATAAGGATGTAGGTTTAATGTGGCATACAATATAAACACTACACATGAAGTTCAAATGCAACCCGCATTTTAACTCTATCCACCTGATGCCTGGTTAAACCTATCAAATCTAGCACTTAAGTGGTTTGATAACAGACGAGGTGAAGGCAATGTTAGTTCTGAACCTAGATTGTTATAGACTATAGTATTTACATTAGGGGAGGTCCATTAAAGGCAAACTGACCTACCGAGTACTCTCCAGGCATGACACTATAAGGGACTACCCAGTGCATGCTTAACACTTCAAACAAATTCACATGGTAAGGAGAGGGATGGTGTACCAATTTCTCTTCCCCACTACCAAGGGGCTCAAGGTGCCATTAAGCCCCTCATAATTTTCCCTTGAGTCTCTATTTCTCTTTACCATTTCCTTGGTTACTCTTCACGACTGGTGATAGCATTTGACTTTGGTGATAGTATTCAACTCTGGGGAGAGTGGTAACAAACGTGTTGTTTCAAGTCTCTCCATAGGTATGGTAAGTACATTGTTATCTATGTAATACTATTTACACGGGTTTTCTAGAGTTATGCGTTTCCTTTGCAATTGTGCTATGTACAAGCCATTCTTCCTATAAAAATATGTTCACTACACAATATCTTCTCTACAAGCTATCTTTGTATGGTGAAAGGATTTTTCAGCAAACATTTTTCTAATGGGTGCATATTTCATTTGTTGTATAACACCTTCTCTGTCTATACAATATATTATCGTTTTGGAATATCTTCTTTGTCTATACAATGTATGCTCTCTCTACAATATCTCCTTTGTTTATGCAATGTATGTTCTTTGTGGGTCTTGAGTCACATTTCTTGTACTCTATTTTCTTTGGTATGGAGGTATAAGCCACACGATAATGCACCTTCATGTCTATTCATCTCAAGTTCCAAAGTGACCATTATTTTTCTTGCATGTTAGGTAAATCCCTTAAATTTTAACACCCGAATTTGGTGGTTTTTATTATGTTTTCTCCTCTATTGGCTATCTGTATTTAAGCTTGTATCTCCGGGATCCTTCCCAGTCAAAAATGATCATGGTGGTGATAATCTAAACTCTCTGCAATTTTCCCATGTGGGTTTTAAGTCTATACAAAGCCGTTATAATTGTAGCCTTTGTTTGGAGGGTGTTATGTAAGGAAATAACCGTCGGTTTGGGACCTATACATGCAAAGACTTGATGAAAGTCATTGCCACAAGGTTATGATATTAAATATTACATTTTAAAACCTGGGCATAGCCTTCAGAGTGTCATACGCTTAGTGTATACATTTCAGACTTCAATTATTTAACTCTGTAATATAATTTTGTAATTTCACTTTGGATTTTTTATGGAAAGGTTAAAACCCTTATTCGTAAAAAAAAACAACAACACTTCTTGTATGAATTCAGTTTTTAAATATTATCCTTGTTGATAAGCATAATATTCTCTGTCTCTGTTAAAACACCCATGGCCTTTTCAACCCCACCCTTTAAATTTAGCTCAACTATTATAGTTCAATATATCTACAGTTTTGAGAAAATTCTCCTTTGACAACTCTACATAGAAAAACAGGGTCTTCTTGTTTGATTATAACCAAGGCTTTCATTTGAATTTAATAAAAGAATTATGTCCTTACTGGAATATTCATACACCCATATCGCCTCCTTTGCGCCTCTGTGGTGCTTCACAATTTAAAATTCTTATTATGTTTATTTCTCATATACAATTTATTCCAGATTTCATTTATGTGCATCTTTGTCACTAGTTTATAATTTAATCCCTTCTTTACTGTAAGCATTAACTTGATGGAATCCTGTCTGTGTAAAAAGGTAACTTTGTTTTTGTATTTTATATGTTAGTTTCTCTACAATTTTCTTTGGTCCTCTGTATGGGCTTGGTATTTTCTTCGAAGTAATACTTGTTGCTTATTGAAACTCTTCCCTTGATTATAGTTTAAACTTTTATATATATGTTCTCTGTAATTTATAACCTTCAATATATCAAAGCTACAAAACTTAACTAAAAGTTTGTTTATGTTTTATTACTTATGCAAGTAATTAATTTGACATGTATATACACTGATAATGGGTCCCTTTGTCTTGGGAGAGAACCTATCAGATGGATTACACACCCACTTCCCCTCTTGGGTCGTGCATCAACTACTTCACAATGCAGCGCTGACCCTATGATATTCAATCAAGATCTCAGATAAGTATGTTTCGACTCTTTTATTTATCTTATTCTTTAATGTTTGTACAATAGTAAGTTATTAATACTATTTCATTACTCCTTTGTAGGTTGGGAGAAAAGATAGTTCACTTGGTGAAGAAAATTGGCTTGTCCAAAAAAGGTATTCGAGTTCCATATTTCTTCCACCAATCCATGCACACTCATAGCCAATTTCATGTAATATTATAAATCTCTGTTTAGACTAGCTATGGAGTTCTTGGGTCTAAGGAAACCCAAACTGTAACATTTTGGTCAATGGCCTATTGAATGTAATAAATATAAATTTTGGCATATATTCTATAATCTACTCTATCAAATATCTTTCTGGGATAATAGTAAAAAGAATGTATTTGGGGACTTTTATTCTTTATACTCAACATAATAGCATAACAACAATACAATCTATTTATTCTTTTCTTTATGAAGTATTAGATTATGAACAGTAATGCAAATCAATCAAGAATATAGATTCATAATGGCCAATAGGCACACAGACACAGTTTTCCTATATATATATATATACACACTAAACATTAATGCTTCAAATAAATACGACTACATGTATTCCTACATAGTGGCAAGACATAATCTAACATGAATATATAGTCCACTTAAAAAAAAATTTACTTATATGTATAAAAAGTAAAACATATTCATAATCAGATAACATCCATAATATAAAATAAACAATAAAAGTGCATAGTTGAGATACATTTATGAATATTGATGTTGGGAAAACAAATCGAATAACCATGTTCCACCCAACCGTAGAAACAAAACAAGCATGATTACTTGTTATTATCACCCCCTAGCCTTACCATGACTCCATAAGGGCGAACTGAGTCATACTCTTTACCTATTGTCAGATTCAACAGATCAGAAAATGCTTTGCCTCACACCATATGTTCTCATAACAACAAAATATATTTTCCATCCCCAACATAGTAAACAATGTTTTGCCTCCCACATATGTTGTATTTATCTTGTTCCTAGGTCTTTCCATTCCTTTCCCTCTTGTAACATCCAGCTCTAGCGCACTTAGAAAACTTATTCTTTGAGGACACTTGCTCGCGAGTGATCTGGATTTTTATGATGATAAAATGTTTATCCTTGATGATGATGCGTTATGATAGATGACATGATGTTTTACTTCTTTGATATAAACAGGTGCTATTGACTTAGTTTTATTGAGTGTGCAGGGTTTTTGACCTGGAGGATGCAGAGGCATCGAAGGAACCTCTTGGACTCCGGATTGAGTCAGGGAGTGTGCTATTTGAGTTGATTTATTTACCATGATATTTTATTGATTTGATGATTTGTTGTTGACATGTTCTGACATGATGGTTGATGATGCAAGCTGACAATAGCTTGCCAACCAGACTAACATATGGAGTAAAGGGGCCACACACGATTTCCAGAGAGGTTGAGGGAAGTTGTGTGGACAACATCCCTGCCACAGCCTACTAGCACTCCCGTCGTGGCTCGAACTGTAGGTTAACGATTACCTAGTTCGAGAGGATCCACGATGCCGTGAGGGAAGACTGCGACAGTCGCTCATGATGATTCTAAGGGACAAGCAATAAGGCGGGGTCCTTATTCCTTAGAGCCCTTAGTCTCCCACAAGTTCACCTGGCAGAGTGTTGACTCCAGGGGTTATAGATGTCTACCAATCAGTAAAGTCGGCGAGTGGCACCCTTGGAGCACGTGATTCATCCTAAAGGGCACGTCGCGCAAAAGAAACACAAGTTGGCGAGTGGCACCCTTGGAGCACGTGGTGCATCCTGAAGGGCACGTCGCGCAACAGAAGCAAACGAGGCAAGTGGCACCCTTGGAGCATGTAGTGCGTCCTGAAGGGCACGTCACATGGATGATGATGATGAGACAACCTAGATGACCCTAAGACCTTAACGCCTTAAGAAATTCTCAAAACGACTCCCCTAATGAATTGTCGCCCAGTTCAAATCTAAACCTAAATTTAAAACCTCTCTAAGACAAAATTTGATTAGCCTTAAGAAAGGACCCTACAAAAAAAATTAACATAAGGATGCAAACCAAAACCCTCCTAAGTATTAGTTAAAGTCTTCTTAAATTAAGTGGGGGTAAAGTAATGAGGGAGATAAATTAATTGAAACCCATGTTTTTTTAAAACTATAAAGAAGAAATAAAATTATATAAAGTGTCAGAGTGTAAAAGTTAGGATTTTGAAAATATAATGAAAAGATTAATAAGCGCATTTATCTTTTGGGTTTAAGAAAAGAAAAAAAAAAAGAGGAATAAATAATAGGAATAGGGAAACTAGTAATAAAGGAAACATATTAAAGGAAAGTGGGGGACATAGGGTAAAAAGCAAAAAGGAATCAACAATTAATAACTTTCTATAACGAACTAAAATAGCAACTTCTTTTAGGGAAAGTTATTAAAAGTGTGTAAGGGGATCTAGGAACACCTAGAAGTAATTTTAGGAGCGACTATAGGTGGGTGAGGGAAATAAGTGTTTTAATATTTTTAAAGAAAATAATTTTGGGAGAAACGTGGGGGATGAGTGACACTTGGACGACAGAGAATTTTTAGAGGATTTTCATTAAAACTTAATTTAATAGTGATTTAGGGAAGGTAGGTGGGTCTCAAATTACTATAAAGGAAGGGGAAGATGAGAAAAAGGGGGGAGGAACGATTAGCGTAACGTTACGCTACCGGATTGTGTCTTGATTGTTTGCTTGTGAGGAGTTGGGAATTTCTCAGCTGTATTGGAGTGGTAGCTCATCCTTGGAGGCGAGCTGAGAAGCTAGTCTTATCTCTGGATCTTGTGTGGCCCCTTTGCGGCTCAGGGGGCTAAGGGGGAAGCAGAGTACCCCTAGTGATTGGCTGGGAGGTACCGGTGAGGTCTCTACGGTCGGAGAGCAAGAGCGGCACGGAGCAATAGCACGGGAGAACGTCTTCAAGTTATTCACCACCAGTCCTAGGTACACAGTACATTGTTTAAAACAAAAAGAAAAATGTTTGAGTTTCATATGATTTTGAGATGAATGATTGATGAATTTAATTAGGATGATTCCGTTCCCTTGTTATTTTCTGCATTTTATGTTATTGTCCATTACTATACAACCCTTCTCGGTGTTGTTGTTTGTCTCGGCGTGGTCTGTTTTAAAAATAAAAAAATAGATATGTATATTGCGATAGGGGTTTATCTCAGCGTTCGAATGTTAAAAATTTTCTCTACGTTGGGCGTTTGTCCCACCGATCGATGGTTAAAAATTTTGCGTTGATATTGTCTCAGCATTTGATAAAAAGAAATTGCTCTGTGTTCTGTTGTTAACTCTACGTTTTAAGGTTAGACTTGATCTCTGCGTTTTGCGTTCTGCCTTTAAAATTTGTGATTTGATCATATTTATTTCATTGGCCGAATTGATCTCTGCGTTGCGTTCTGCCTTTAAACTCTGCGATATGATCATATTTATTTCATTGGCCGAATTGATCTCTGTGTTGCGTTCTTCCTTTAAACTCTACGATTTGATCATATTTATTTCATTGGCCGAATTGATCTTTGCGTTGCATTCTTCCTTTAAACCTTGCGAATTGATCTTACTTTTAAATTGACGATTTTATCTCTACATTTCTTTGGGTTGTGTGTCGTTGTGTTTGGTGGAGGATACAACACGTATTCCAGCCACTTCTTTCTGTTTTCATGATGAGTTCCTTGGTGATTTGGGGGAAAGGACCCACGTGGATCTCACGCACCATTCTCTGCCCTTTTGTGTTCTAAATCTGCTGGAGTAAACCCACGTCTTTCGACCATGAATATATGTTCTTCTGTGTGGTATATCTAGCCGTCCTAGGGAGGACACACACCACCTTTAGAACCGCTGCCATGGCGTTTTACCCTTTTTATTCTTAATTTGATTTTCCTACAAAACCGTGCTATGACTGGTGCGTTTATTCCTACCCTTTTAAATCATTTTTATTGCTCTTCCTACAAATCCGTGCTATGTGAGTGTCTTATCCTACTGTGTGCATTGACGGTGGTCAGACTTAGTTAATGTGAATCCAAGGCGTGCATGGTTGGATCTACGGATTGACTGGTTGATTGGTTGAGAAATCAATAGAAGTTGGTGGTGTCAATAACTACACTATTATATATTACATTTTGATATATTTTATTTATTAGAAATTAATAAATGCATTGTAGCTGTTGTTTTAATTCTATTCTGTTTGTATTTGCATATTCATTGATATGATATTTGTTCTTTCCTAAATTGCTTGTGAATATATACACAAACTTTATAATTCCTAAATTTCTTGTGAATATATACACAAAACTCTATAGGTGAAGATGTAGGCACTAGGTTGCATCATATCACACATCAAGAAGGCATACATTTATTCTTTATGAAAAACAGATCAAGAAACCACAAGAATCAGGAGATGATGAAAAACGTTGCTGGCTTGAAACAGATATAGAAACCACATGATCTATATTAGAATGGATTGGTGGGATCTACTATTTTGATTTGGTGTGTAGATTGAATTATTTAAAATAATATTCCATTGTCCCCTGTAAACTATGTTTGAATGTATTGATGTGATTCAAATTGTCTTTGCGCCATTCATAGTCTTCAATTATAATGATATTTGAATGGAATGGAAATCTGAAAAAACTAAATATTTTAGAAAAAAAATAATAGGTTCAAAATCTATGAATCACATTTATAAAATAATAAAATAGTATATGTGGAGAATTCACTAAATAACATTTATAAATACTGGTAGTTTGATCAAAGATGAATTTATGCAACTTAAAATTGTTATTAAAACTAGAGTATGGATAGGAATTTGAAAAAATGCAGTTGGTCTATTTACACCAAATCTATTTCAAATTTCAAATAGTTAGACTAGATGTAGATGAATTTATAAATAATATAGATTGATTCATAAAGGTGTATCATATTTTTAATTGAAATTGTAAAAAATATATATTTTACATATCGACGTTTGTTATGTAAATCTCACTGCCATCTTATTATTACTGCCTTATTAGAATCATGTAACTGCCAGAGGTATTACTACCTCTATGTAACTGCCAGATTTGGAATTATTACATTCAGACATTATTACATTATGTTAGGGTAAAGGTAATATAAGATAAAGTTATGGTAATGTTACCGCAACAAGTTATTGCAATGTTACTTTAATGAATCGTCTTAGGATGGAATGTATGAAATAATCATGTGAGGAATTGACAGTGTAATATAATGAAATATATTGGACTATCAATGTCTTAATCATTAGTGTAATGACCATGCCGCTTAGTTGGTTAAATTGCAAAGTCTCTATATGATAATGTAATGATGCTAGCTTTTATGAAGATGTCATGGTAGTTTATTTATGTATACTAACATATGAGATGAAATGTGGATGTTATCCTATTGCAAGGTAAGTAAGGCAAATGTAATGAAATTATTCATTCATGGTATGTTATTGTAATAATTATGGTTAGTGATAAACATATATCATGAACTGTCCTTGAAATTAAGTATGAGGAGTTACCATGGCTTAGTAAATGGGGATTGAATTTAGTTGATTTACATATTTAAGAATGGGTTGGTAAATCGTCGTCTAATAGAAAAACAAATGGAGTAAGTTGGTTGATAATTATTTTCATGGAGTCTCAATAGTGGGTGGACTTATGTCTTCCATAGAGGGTGTGGTTGTCTGTTGATTTGGTTGTACTTGGTTGTCTTGCATTGCTTTCTCTGCTTGTGTCGGGCGGGATGTAGACACCTCCATGTTCCTCAGAATAGTCGCCAGCCCTGAGACCTTAAATGGTTAAAATCGATGGGAACCTGGGCTTGAGCGTTTATTATGTGTCTTGGAGGTCCTAACCTTAAAGGGTAGGACGGGCGGGTGGTCATTTTTACTTTTGTCATGGTTCGTCGTAATTCTCCAAATTTTTCCCAAAGATTTCTATGTGTGTGCCTTTCCTGTGTAAAGAATCCAGTGCCGTATCAAGAGTCTCGGGCCCTTTAAAGGCAGGGTTTCCACTCTTGCAACACACCTGACAGAGATTACTAGTTTCTTCCTGAGCAGTCGGCCAGGAGCCTATCTGTCCTTCTCTCTCTCCGGAGGAGAGGAATAAGATTAAATGCCCTGATTTCCTGTGCAGAAATAGTAAGATCTACTACTATGGATTTATCCCTCTATTTTCGTACCGTGTATAACCCAATATGTCGTTAAATGTTTGCGTTATTTCTATGGTCCTTATTGGCTTGTTGTTACTCATTGTGTGCCTTCAGTCTTCTTGTGATGAACTTTGTGGTGGAATCTTGTTGGTTGTCGAATGGAGACGTAGAGTCAAGTGTGTCTATTACTTATACATGCGCGCACACACCTTAACA
>ML793340.1:20234-47416 GCA_009831015.1 Picea engelmannii | reverse complement strand
CATGATTATATTTGATCATTCTGTTGTTGATCGAGTTGATTATGTGTGTGTAGGTAATCATGGTTAGAGGACGCCGCAGAGGCAGACGACGGGGTGCTAGGGGAGGAGGCGTGACCCCTCTAGCAGCATCCACACCTGAGGGGTCTAACCCCCAGGGAGGCAAGCAAGTTCTTGGACAGGAGGAGATCGCAGTTGCTGATGTCGTGGGGATGATGAGATCTTTTCAGCGCATGTCCGAGGCGCTGATTAGCCGATTGGACAGAGATGAGGCCAGGGTGCCGGCACCTGCTGAGGTTCCGCCGCGTGCACCGGCCGTTACAGGTAGCATTCACCGTGAAATCGAGAAGGTAAAATTTCCCAAGTTCTTTGGTGCCCCAGACGGCACAGCCGCCGAGGCATGGTTGGAAAATATGGCGATGTTCTTCGCACTTCGCGATTATACCTCCAACATGAAGGTCCGCATGGCGGTCTTTCAACTGAAGGGGAGCGCTCTTCTATGGTGGAAGACGCTCCTGCCGGAGCTAAACATGGTCGTTGAAGACGTTTCATGGGAACTGTTCGAGGAACGGTTCCGAGAGAGGTATCTTTCTGAGGAATTCATTGAGATTCAGCTCAATGAGTTTAACGCCTTACGATAGGGAGGTCGTACGGTGCCCGAGTACGAGGCATGTTTTATGGAGTTGCTCCGGTATGCTCCGCACCTTAACACAGAGAAGCTCAAGGTCAACAGGTTTCTTGTTTGGCCTTAACGACAGCCTGCGTGCCAAGGTTAGGATCTTGATACCTCAAACCTTGCACGACGTTGTCCAAAAGGCCCTCATAGCAAAGGAGGAGCTTATCAGTGGGGGTCAGACCAAGACTCCAGTGAGACCAGCAGGGCAGGGTTCATCTGATACGTCGCAGCACCAGACACCAGCGAGACATACACCGGGATATCGCGGCTTCCAGGGAGGATCCACGCTCACTACACCTCGACGACCGACGCCTCAACAGCGGACACCTTATTGAGGACCACAGCACCAGCAGCCGCGTCACCCGCGGCAACAACAGTTTAGGCCTGTTCAGTAGAACAGACCTGGTTTCCAGGCCGGTGGGCCGTCCTCTCCTACTTCGGGCACCAGGACTACTGGGCCGAAGAAGGGGTGTTGGATGTGTTGGGAACCACACTACCAGCGCGACTGTCCGGTGGAGAGGGCCAGAGTGTTCGGATCAGTCGAACCTGCTACCGTGGGAGACATGGGCAAAGCCCATCGGATTCATGCAGCGGTGAATAACCGCCAGGAAGAGAACCAGTTGACAGTGCTTGAGACGAAAGGTACTGTCACTGACCAGACCCTTAGTATTTTGATAGACCCAGGTGCTACTAAGAGTTTTATTTCTGGTGCAGCGCTAAAAAGGATTAAGGTAAAGGAAGTCAAACAGGACAAGTTTACCTTCGTAGAGATGGCTTCAGGAGCCAAACAGAAGGTTGGAGGAAAGGTTCCGGGTTGTTCCCTTAACCTGGGAGAGTTTGTCATGAGGGTCAACTTGTACGTCACGATCTTAGGGTCTTATGACGTCGTGATTGGTATGGATTGGTTGGAATCGCATGAGGCAATACTCAACTGTAAGACGAAACGGTTGATCTTGGTCGATGATGAAGGACAGAGACGTGTGATTGTAGGACGGAGCCAGGGAGTATACCTAAGGTTTGTCTCTTCCTTACAGTTATGGAAGAGTATGCGCAAGGGGTGCAAGCTTTACACGATCCTTGCGCTAAATGAAAAGGGAGCAGCAGAAGGTCTAGAACACCTTCCGGTAGTGAAGGAGTTTGCGGATGTATTTCCAGAGGAGTTGTATGGGATGCCACCAGAAAGAGAATTGGAGTTTACTATAGACCTGAAACCGGGGACCGAACTGATAGCAAGAACTCCTTATCAGATGTCGACCCCGGAGTTGCAAGAGTTGAAAATGCAACTGAAGGAGTTGTTGGACCTGGGACTGATACGTCCTAGTGTGTCACCGTGGGGTGCACCAGTTATTTTCATTCGGAAGAAGGATGGATCGTGGAGGCTTTGCATTGACTACCGTCAACTGAACAAGGCAACGATCAAGAATCAGTATCCCTTACCAAGAATTGATGATCTGTTCGATCAAATGAAGGGTGCGACAGTGTTCTCCAAGATCGATTTGCGATCAAGGTATCACTAGTTACGGATCAAGGGGAATGACGTCCCTAAGACCTCTTTTAAGACAAGATTTGGACATTATGAGTTTACTGTTTTACCTTTTGGACTGAAAAACGCCCCAGGGGTATTCATGAGTTTGATGAACGGGGTGTTCCGCCAATACTTGGACAAGTTCGTCCAAGTATTCCTTGATGATATTCTGATCTACTCTCGGACGATGGAGGAGCATGACGAGCACTTCCGCTTGGTACTACAATATTTACGAGAACACAAATTATATGGGAAGCTATCCAAATGCTCTTTTTATCAATCGAGGATTCACTACTTAGGGCATGTTATCTCCGACGAAGGTATCGTCGTGGATCTGACCAAGGTTGAGGCTATTATGGAATGGCCTGCGCCGACAAATGTCACAGAAGTGCGTAGCTTTATGGGTTTAGCAGGATACTATCGACGGCTTGTCGAGGGATTTTCGAAGATAGCAAGTCCGATCATGGAATTGCAGAAGAAAAACAAGAAGTTTGTTTGGACAGAGAAATGCGCAGAAGCATTTAGGAGGCTTAAAGAATTGTTGACAATATCACCGGTACTAAAGGTCCCTGACATGGACACAGACTTCTTGGTATGCATTGACACATCCAAGGAAGGGATAGGCGGAGTCTTGATGCAAGACAGACGAGTGATTGCTTACATTTTGAGAAAACTAAGAAGGCATGAGGGGAACTACGCGACGCATGATTTGGAGTTATTAGCCATTGTATATGCCTTGAAGGTTTGGAGACACTACCTTGTTGGACGCAAATTTGAATTAAAGACTGATCATTGTGGACTACAACACATTTTTACGCAAAGCGACCTGAACGCACGACAACGACGTTGGTCGGAATTGCTTAGCGAGTACAACTTCGAGATTACTTACATAAAGGGGACAGTGAAACGAGTAGCTGATGCTTTGAGTCGGAGACCACGCATCTTATCGGTGTTGCCTCTTCAGACGAACCTACGTGAGAAGATTCTCACTTTACATCATGACGATGACTGGTACAAAGAAGTCGAGGATTTTATTGGACAAAACACAATGATGGTACCACGATATGAGGGATATTCATTTTATAGAGATGGGTTATGAGGTTTAGAGGTCGGATTTATGTATCGCCAAATGACGAGTTGAGGATGTTGATCCTGAGCGAGGCTCATAGAGCAGTTTACATGGCTCACCTAGGAGTCACGAAGATGAGGGCAGACCTTAAACCCTTATTCTTCTGGAAGGGAATGAAGGCCGACATAGTCAACTTTGTGGCTAGATGTCTCGAGTGTTAGCAGGTAAAGGCTGAACATAAACACCCGGCAGGATTACTTCAACCACATGCCATTCCGGAATCAAAATGGGAAGTTATTTCGATGGATTTTATTGTTGGATTCCCACTGATGGCAAGGAGACATGACTCGATTTTTGTAGTAGTAGACACTCTGATGAAGAGTGTTCACTTTATTCCTTTGCATATGATGTATTAGGCACCGAACATAGTGAGAGTTTTCATCAGTGAGATTTTGAGGCTGCATGGTGTGCCTAAAAGGATTATATCCGATCGAGGATCGATGTTTACTGGATGATTTTGGACGAGTTTCCAAGAGGCCTTGGGAACTCAACTTAACTTTAGTACTGTGTATCACCCAGAGACTGACAGACAGGCCGACCGAACGAACCAAACCTTGGAATACATGTTGCGGATGTACGTGATGGACCAACAAAAGCATTGGGAGGAATTCTTGCCTCTAGTAGAGTTCGCGTACAACAACAGTTACCAGAGCACCATTAAGATGGTGCCTTTTGAGTTTCTTTATGGGCGACCGTGTCGAACGCCCTTGAGTTGGGATTGGCTTGAGGATAGGGTCCTGGTGGGACCAGAAGCGATCCAAGAAATGGAAGAGCAAATGCAAACCATAAGACAAAGGATTAAAGAAGCGCAGAATCGACAGAAGAGTTATGCCGACGCGCACCAAGTCGACCGTAGTTACGAGGTCTGCGATCGAGTCTTCTTGTGGGTTAAACCACATAAGAGTTCGATCAAGTTTGGAAAGGGAGATAAACTCTCTCCTAGGTTCATGGGACCTTTCGATATTGTGGAGAGAAAGGGGCCCGTGGCCCATCGACTAGCCTTGCCTGATTCTTTGAGGCGTATGCATGATGTGTTTCATGTATCTGTTTTGAGACATTATATTAGTGATCCTACCCACGTGATTGCATGATTTCCTTGCAGGTATCGGACGAGGGAGCACTCACGGCTGAGCTAGTCCGCATTTTAGATCATCACATTCGACAGTTACGATGTCGAACGGTAGATCAGGTCAAGGTCCAGTGGGACAATTATAGTCCGCACTCGGCGACCTGGGAGGACGCATATGATATGCGCCAGCAGTTTCCATTTTTGTTTTATAGATAGACTTATGATACTGTGACACACTTATTCCAACATGTATACTGAGAAACTTCGGGATGAAGTTTAGACCAAGAGTGGGTGTATGTAACATCCCGCTCTGGCGCACTTAGAAAACTTATTCTTTGAAAACACTTGCTCGTGAGTGATATGGATTTTTATGATGATAAAATGTTTATCCTTGATGATGATGCATTATGATAGATGAAATGATGTTTTACTTATTTGATATAACCAGGTGCTATTGACTCAGATTTATTGAGTGTGTAGGGTTTTTGACCTGGAGGATGCAGAGGCATCGAAGGAACCCCTTAGACTCTGGATTGAGTCAGGGAGTGTGCTATTTGAGTTGATTTATTTACCATGATATTTTATTGATTTGATGATCTGTTGTTGACATGTTCTGACATGATGGTTGATGATGCAGGCTGACGATAGCTTGTTGACTAGACTCACATATGGAGTAAAGGGGCCACACACGATTTCCAGAGAGGTTGAGGGAGAGGTGTGGATAGCAGCCCTACCACAGCCTACTAGCACTCCCGTCGTGGCTCGAACTTTAGGTTAACGATTACCTAGTTCAAGAGGATCCACGATGCCGTGAGGGAAGACTGCGATAGTCACTCACGATGATTCTAAACGGCACGCAATAAGGCGGGGGCCTTATTCCTTAGAGCCCTTAGTCTCCTACAAGTTCACCTGGTAGAGTGTTGGCTCCAGGGGTTATAGATGTCTACCAATCAGTCAAGTTGGTGAGTGGCACCCTTGGAGCACGTGGTGCATCCTGAAGGGCACGTCGTGCAAAAGAAACACAAGTTGGCGAGTGGAACCCTTGGAGCACGTGGTGCATCCTGAAGGGCACGTCGCGCAACAGAAGCAAACGAGGCGAGTGGCACCCTTGGAGAACGTAGTGCGTCCTGAAGGGCACGTCGCATGGATGATGATGATGAGACAACCTAAATGACCCTAAGACCTTAACGCCTTAATAAATTCTCAAAACGACTCCCCTAATGAATTGTCACCCAGTTCAAATCTAAACCTAAATTTAAAACCTCTGTAAGACAAAATTTTATTAGCCTTAAGAAACGACCCTACAAAAAAAATAAACATAAGGAAGCAAACCAAAACCCTCCTAAGTATTAGTTAAAGTCTTCTTAAATTAAGGGGGGGTAAAGTAATGAGGGAGATAAATTAATTGAAACCCATGTTTTTTTAAAACTATAAAGAAGAAATAAAATTATTTAAAGTGTGGGGGTGTAAAAGTTAGGATTTTGAAAATATAATGAAAAGATTAATAAGCGCATTTATCTTTTGGGTTTAAAAAAAAAAAAAAAAGAGGAATAAATAATAGGAATAGGGAAACTAGTAATAAAGGAAACATATTAAAGGAAAGTGGGGGACATAGGGTAAAAAGCAAAAAGAAATCACTAATTAATAACTTTCTATAATGAACTAAAATAGCAACTTCTTTTAGGGAAAGTTATTAAAAGCGTGTAAGGGGATCTAGGAACACCTAGGAGTAATTTTAGGAGCGACTATAGGTGGGTGAGGGAAATAAGTGTTTTAATATTTTTAAAGAAAATAATTTTGGGAGAAACGTGGGGGATGAGTGACACTTGGACGACAGAGAATTTTTAGAGGATTTTCATTAAAACTTAATTTAATAGTGATTTAGGGAAGGTAGGTGGGTCTCAAATTGTTATAAAGGAAGGGGAAGATGGGGAAAAGGGGGGAGGAACGGTTAGCGTAATGTTACACTGCCGGATTGTGGCTTGATTGTTTGCTTGTGAGGATTTGGGAATTTCTCAGCTGTATTGGAGTGGTAGCTCAGCCTTGGAGGCGAGCTGAGAAGCTAGTCTTATCTCTGGATCTTGTGTGGCCCCTTTGCGGCTCGGGGGGCTAAGGGGGAAGTAGAGTACCCCTAGCGATTGGCTGGGAGGTACCGGTGAGGCCTCTACGGTCGGTGACCGGGAGTGGCACGAAGCAATAGCACGGGACAACGTCTTCGAGTTATTCACCGCTAGTCCCAGGTACGTAGTACATTGTTTAAAACAAAAAGAAAAATGTTTGAGTTTCATATGATTTTGAGATGAATGATTGATGAATTTAATTAGGATGATTCCATTCCCTTGTTATTTTTTGCATTTTCTGTTATTGTCCATTACTCTGCAACCCTTCTTGGTGTTGGTGTTTGTCTCGGCGTGGTCTGTTTAAAAAAAAATAAAAATAGATATGTATATTGCGATAGGGGTTTATCTCAGCGTTCGAATGTTAAAAATTTTCTCTACGTTGGACGTTTGTCCCAGCGATTGATGGTTAAAAATTTTGCGTTGATATTGTCTCAGCATTTGATAAAAAGAAATTTCTCTGCGTTCTGTTGTTAACTCTGTGTTTTAAGGTTAGACTTGATCTCTGCGTTTTGCGTTCTGCCTTGAAACCCTGCGATTTGATCATATTTATTTCATTGGCCGAATTGATCTCTGCGTTGCATTCTTCCTTTAAAATCTGTGATATGATCATATTTATTTCATTGGCCGAATTGATCTCTACGTTGCATTCTGCCTTTAAACTCTGCGATTTGATCATATTTATTTCATTGGCCGAATTGATCTTTGCGTTGCATTCTGCCTTTAAACCCTGTTAATTGATCTTACTTTTAAATTGACGATTTTATCTCTGCATTTCTTTGGGTTGTGAGTCATTGTGTTTGGTGGAGGATACATAACGTATTCCAACCACTTCTTTCTATTTTCATGACGAGTTCCTGGGCGATTTGGGGGAAAGGACCCACGCGGATCTCACACACCATTCTCCGCCCTTTTGTGTTCTAAATCTGCTAGACTAAACCCGCGTCTCTCGACAACGAATCTCTGTTCTTCTGCATGGTATATCTAGGTGTCCTGGGGACGACCCACACCGCCTTTAGAACCGCTGCCATGGCGTTTTACCCTTTTTATTCTTAATTTGATTTTCCTACAAAACTGTGCTGTGACTGGTGTGTTTATTCCTACCCTTTTAAATCATTTTTATTGCTCTTCCTACAAATCCGTTCTATGTGGGCGTCTTATCCTATTGTGTGCATTGACGGTGGTCAGACTTAGTTAATGTGAAACCAAGGCATGCATGGTTGGATCTACGGATTGACTGGTTGATTGGTTGAGAAATCAATAGAAGTTGGTGGTGTCAATAACTACACTATTATATATTACATTTTGATATATTTTATTTATTAGAAATTAATAAATGCATTGTAGATGTTGTTTTAATTCTATTCTGTTTGTATTTGCATCTTCATTGATATGATATCTGTTCTTTCCTAA
Organism: Picea engelmannii; assembly: GCA_009831015.1. NCBI lineage: Eukaryota > Viridiplantae > Streptophyta > Pinopsida > Pinales > Pinaceae > Picea > Picea engelmannii. Next base: position 39,490 of record ML793340.1, on the reverse strand, counting down.
ATTGCTTGTGAATATATACACAAACTTTATAATTCCTAAATTGCTTGTGAATATATACACAAAACTCTATAGGTGAAGATGTAGGCACTAGGCCGCATCATATCAAACATCAAGAAGGCATACATTTATTCTTTATGAAAAACAGATCAAGAAGCCACAAGAATCAGGAGATGATGAAAAACGTTGTTGGCTTGAAACAGATATAGAAACCACATGATCTATATTAGAATGGATTGGTGGGAGCTACTATTTTGATTTGGTGTGTAGATTGAATTATTTAAAATAATATTCCATTGTCTCTTGTAAACTGTGTTTGAATGTATTGATGTGATTCAAATTGTCTTTGCGCCATTCATAGCCTTCAATTATAATGATATTTTAATGGAATGGAAATCTGAAAAAACTAAATATTTTATAAAAAAAATTATAGGTTCAAAATCGATTAATCACATTTATAAAATAATAAAATAGTATATGTGGAGAATTCACTAAATAGCATTTATAAATACTGGTAGTTTGATCAAAGATGAATTTATGCAACTTAAAATTGTTATTAAAACTAGAGTATGGATAGGAATTTGAAAAAACGCAGTTGGTCTATTTACACCAAATCTATTTCAAATTTCAAATAGTTATACTAGATATAGATGAATTTATAAATAATATAGATTGATTCATAAAGGTGTATCATATTTTTAATTGAAATTGTAAAAAAAATATATTTTACATATCGACGTTTGTTATGTAAATCTCATTGTCATCTTATTATTACTACCTTATTAGAATCATGTAACTGCCAGAGGTATTACTACCTCTATGTAACTGCCAGATTTGGAATTATTACATTTAGACATTATTACATTATGTTAGGGTAAAGGTAATATAAGATAAAGTTATGGTAATGTTACCGCAACAAGTTATTGCAATGTTACTTTAATGAATCGTCTTATGATGGAATGTATGAAATAATCATGTGAGGAATTGAAAGTGTAATCTAATGCAATATATTGGACTATCAATGTCTTAATCATTAGTGTAATGACCATGCCGCTTAGTTGGTTAAATTGCAAAGTATTTATATGATAATGTAATGATGCTAGCTTTTATGAAGATGTCATGGTAGTTTATTTATGGATACTAACATATGAGATGAAATGTGGATGTTATCGTATTGCAAGGTAAGTAAGGCAAATGTAATGAAATTATTCATTCATGGTATGTTATTGTCATAATTATGGTTAGTGATAAACATATATCATGAACTGTCCTTGAAATTAAGTACGAGGAGTTACCATGGATCAGTAAATGGGGATTGAATTTAGTTGATTTACATATTCAAGAATGGGTTGGTAAATCGCCCTCTAATAGAAAAACAAATGGAGTAAGTTGGTCGATAATTATTTTCATGGAGTCTCAATAGTGGGTGGACTTATGTCTTCCATAGAGGGCGTGGTTGTCTGTTGATTTGGTTGTACTTGGTTGTCTTGCATTTCTTGCTCTGCTTGTGTCGGGCGGGATGTAGACACCTCCATGTTCCTCAGAATAGTCGCTAGCCCTGAGACCTTAAATGGTTAAAATCAATGGGAACCTGGGCTTGAGCATTGATTATGTGTCTTGGAGGTCCTAACCTTGCAGGGTAGGACGGGCGGGCAGTCAGTTTTACTCTTTTCGTGGTTCATCGTAATTCTCCAAATTTTTCCCAAAGATTTCTATGTGTGTGCCTTTCCTGTGTAAAGAATCCAGTGTCGTATCAAGAGTCTCGGGCCCTTTAAAGGCATGGTTTCCACTCTTGCGACACACCTGACAGAGATTACTAGTTTCTGCCTGAGCAGTCGGCCAGGAGCCTATCTGTCCTTCTCTCTCTCCGAAGGAGAGGACTAAGATTAAACACCCTGCTTTCCTGTGCAGAAATAGTAAGATCTACTACTATGGATTTATCCCTCTGTGTTCGTACCATGTATAACCCAGTATGTCGTTGAATGTTTGCGTTGTGCGCCTTATGTCTATGGTCCGTATTGGCTTGTTGTTACTTGTTGTGTGCCTTCATTATTCTTGTGATGAACTTTGTGGTGGCATCTTGTTGGTTGTCGAATGACGACGTAGAGTCAAGTGTGTCTATTACTTCTACACGCGCGCACACACCTTAACAAAAAAAAAAATTGCACCTGTTAACAGAGTTGTTGTCGTAACGAGGAGGACATTACACCTCCTTGGGTAAATTCATAGCTTTACAAATCCTTGATTTTTAGGGGCTACTGGTGGAAAAAATCAACTTCTGCAACTTTTAAAAATCAGCTTTGAGTTAACTCAAACCTATTCCCCACTCATGGATTCATAGTCAACTCTTTCTAAACTCACTATTCCATTTGTCTCCCAAGATTTAATTTATTAAAAAAATTGTCTCATACATGTGTCTAACAAAAGAGGACAGTTCAACAAGTGAAATATTTTCCCAACAATCTTAAAATAATAATTACATAATCCAAAATTCTAAATTCGGATTTTCCATAAATGAAAATTTATTTCTAAATTAAATTTGGAATTTAATTTATGATAATTTGAGGATATCACATCCTCTCCCCCTTAAATAAAACACTATCCTCAATGTTCAATCATCTCTTAGAACATGATTGGATAAGATTTTGCATATCTTCTTCCAATTCCCAAGTGGCCTGCTCAGGACTGAAGTGCTTCCATTTAACTTTTACTTGGGCGATGGCTCTGTTATGAGGTATTGTTTCTTTTCTATGCATAATGCATAGAGGTTCCACTTGAAACTCACCTTCTGGTTCAACCTGCACCATGTTCCAATTAATGATGTGAGTATGATCATGAATATATCTTTTTAATAACGAAACATTAAAAAAATTATGAAGTTTTAAATTTGTAGGAAGTGCCAGCTGATATGCCATGTGTCTTATTTGAGTTAAAATGTCGAAGGGGAAACAAAATCTGGGCGCTAACTTGGAAAAATTTCCTATATTTAAAGAGATTCTTCTTTATATGACTTTTAGATATACATGTTCTCCAATTTTGAATTCCTGATGTCTTTTCTTTACATCTGCATAGATTTTATATCGGTCTTGTGCCTCTTTCAAGTTCTGATGTACCCTTTTTAACATTCTCTCAATTTCTTGGATCATTTCTGGTCCCACCATGATCTTGTCAACTGGATTATCCCAATTGATTGAGATTGCGTATTTCCTTCTGTATAATACTTCGAAGGGACTCATATTAGTTGATGCCTAATAACGATTATTGTAAGAAAACTCAACTAAGTTGAAATAATCTTCCCACTTAGTTATTTTTTTTCTTACGTACATTCGTAACATTTATTCGATAATTTGATTTTTTTTTTCAGTATGTCCATCTGTTTCCAGATGGTAACTTTTGTTGAAATTCAAATTAGTACCCAAACCTGCAAACAATTCTTTTCAAAAATTGGATGCAAATTTGACATCTCTATCTGAAATCACCATTTTAGGAATTCCATGCAAACTAAACTTTTATTTCATAAAAAATTTAGAGATATTAATCTCTTTGTAAGTAGATTTCACAGGTATAAAATGTGCATATTTACTTAGTTTATCAATCATTACCATAATTGAGTCATTTTGTCTTTGAGATTTGGGAAAACTTGTGATGAAGTCCATCAAAATAATTTCCCATTTCCATTTGGGTGTAGGTATAGGTTGTAAAAGACCTCTCAGATGTTGATGCTAATCTTTTACCTGTTGACAATCTAAACATTTAGAAAAATATTCAGTTGTTTCCTTTTTCATGTTAGGCCAATAAAATAGTTTCTTTAAGGCTGCTATCGTTTTTTGGTATCTTGGATGACTAGAATATGGCTTTTTGTGCAACTTGTCAAGAATTTCCCTTTTTAACTCATTAGAGTTAGGCACATATAACCTGTCTTTGAACCTTAACAACCCATTTTTATCTATACTCAGATCTGATTCTTTTAGATTTTTTGCATTTCCTCGCAATTATGTTGTTCTTTTGATGTAATTTTTATCATTACTGCTTGCATATTTTGTTCTCTGTTTGATATCATTTTCTGCCTTCCTAATAATTATTTCATAAATCTCACTAGTCCTCCAACTTAGTGCAATCGCAACTTTGTTTTCTTTACCCTTGATGTGTCGTACTTCAAAATCAAATTCACTTAAAAAGGACAACCATCTCGTTTGTCTTGCATTGATATCAGGTTGAATGAAGGAATGTTTTACACCATTGTTCTTGGTTAGTAACAAAAATTTTCTTCCCATTAAATAATTCGGCCACATTTTTAACGCATGAATCACAACTACTAATTCCAAATAATGAGTCACATAATTTTTTTTATGTTCTTTCAATTTTCGAGATTCATAACAAATGACATGTCCCTCTTTACTCTCATATATTTAAATTGTAAAGTATTTATATGGATCTGCTACTTTTAGGATAGGTGTTGTGGTTAACAGTCTTTTTAGTTTATCAAAACTATCTTGACATTTTTGCGACCAATTAAATTTCATTATCTTTTTATGTAGTGATGTAATTGGATATGAAATTCTTGAAAATCCTTTAATAAGCCTCTGGTAATAACCGGTAATCCACATAAATGAACTTATGTATGCTACATATTTAGAAATAGGCCATTCCATAATGGCTTTAATCTTCTCCGGGTCCACTGCAATACCATCTTACGATATTATGTTCCCTAAAACTATATCTTTCTTTGGTAGAAATCACACTTATCAAAATTATCATATAAGTTATGTTCTCTTTAATTATGTAGTACTACTTTAAGAATCTCTTTATGTTCTTCTTCACTCTTTGAATAAATTATACTATCATCGATAAAAACCAGCCCAAATGTACCAGATATTTGTTGAATATACTATTCATCAGGCACATAAAGGTTGTTGGTGCATTAGTAAGTCCAAAATGGATCACTACAAGTTCATAGTGTCCATAACATGTTCTAAATGTTGTTTTGTTTACATGTTCGTCCTTTATACTGACTTGGTGATAATCAAATCTCAAATCTAGTTTAGAGAATATTTTTTCTCCTCCAACTTGGTCAAAGAGATCGTTAATTCTAGGTAAAGGATACTTATTCTTAATAGTCATTTTTTTTAGTTGACGATAATCAATACACAGTCTTAAAGTTCCATATTTCTTTTTAACAAAAAAAATTGGTGCTCCCCACGGTGAAACACTTGGTCTTATATATTATTTATCTAACAGTTCTTGTAACTGAATTTTCGGTTCTGTTAATTCATATATACTCATTCTATAAGGTGCATTGGACAGCAGGGCAGATCTAGGTTTAGATTGATACATAAATCTATCTCTCTCCTTCGAGGTAGTTCTGATATTTCTTTTACGAATGCATCCTTGAACCCATGTAGGACAACAAAATATTTTGAACTTGGTTTTCTTTCTTCCCCTAGGATATTAGTTACTTGAACAAAATATACCTGACAACCTTTATTAATACATTTCTTAAATTGCATTGCTGATATTTTCCTAACAGAAACTAGCTTTTTGATTCCTTGTATTGTTCCGATTGTATTATTTTCATATTTATAAACAAATGACTTTTCGTAAAACTTTAATACCACTTTATGTTTTTATAACCAAACAATTACGATAATGATGTCGTATGAACCCAAAGGTAATACATTCATATTTACATTTGTATTCTGACCATTTACACAGAGTTCACAATCATAAATGAAATATGCTACCTTTCTTTTGGTCCCTGTTGCTAGATATACTAACCAATATTTAGCATGTTTTACCTTCTTTAACTTGTTCTATTCTACTAAAGCTAGAGTAATATAAGTCAGACTAGATCCTGGGTCAATTAGTATAAAAACATTGTTGAAATGAATTTTACCTTCAACTTCCACAATAGTGGATTGATGATCTGCATGTCTGCCATCCATAGTTGCATTGATCTTATGCATGCTTCTACCAATGTCTCCAACTATTGAATTCTCTTGAATATCATTCACTGAAGTTCTTGTTGATGGGTTTAAGCGTGGACAATTTCTCTGAAGGTGGGGTTCTCCACACTCACAACACTTCAATGGTTCTCTGGGGATGTCCCTTAGATTTTTGAATCTTAGATTAACTAGTTTATTCTCCCCTTGAATATTATGTGTATTAGAGTGATATTCCTTCCTTTGTAATCATTTTTCCATGTTACAGAAAGGGGTTGGTTGGAAACCTTTCTTACATTGATTCATTTTATCATGTTCTTGTCTTTCCATGCCTTGGGAATTTCAGATCTTGTTTGTAATGATCATAGCACATTCAAACCTTTATAAAAACTTCATTTAAAGAATTAGAATTATCAAATTCAATCATGTCTTTGTAATAATGTGGTAGAAAATTTAAGAACCTTTGTATCTTTACCTTATATTCTTTCATGTATGGTACAAACCTCAAAAATTCTTTGAATTTATTTATTAGGTCGTTCATAGCCATTTGTCCTAGTCGCAATTCATAAAATTCCATTTATCAGGACAACCAAGATCACTTGTCCTGATCACCCGCTAGCCTACCATGACTCCATAAGGGAGAAATGTATCATACCCCTTTGCTAGTATCAAATTCAACATATAAAAAAATTCCTTTCCTCACACCAGATGTGCTCTGTAATGATCCCAATCCATTATGCAAGTATCATCACTGTTTTGGGTGTCTTTTTAAAACTTTTTCCTGGTTGTGGTATTTCGTCAAACACTTTACTGATCTACTTTTTAGATGTGTGTATATGTGTGTATGCAACAAATAACAGAAAGAGATAACCATGGAACATACCTCAACCATATGCAATAATATAGACAAGCCAAAACATCTCAATTCTTCTTTATTCATAAAATAGAGAAACCTGCTACAATGAAGATGTCGATCTAGAATGCTCAACAGATGGCCAAGATGATAGACAATGGATAACAAGTATGAGCTGCTACAAAATTCTCTCACCAATACAAAATAAGCCTCCAAAGGATGGATAAGAGATGAAGACCAATGCCAAGTTCCAAACCCCTCAAGCTGGAAGATGCCACGCTCTGCTGGATAACTGAAGCTCATCAACAATTCAGACCTGGTGTCAAATATGTCCAATCACCTCAAGAAAGATGCCAAACAGGAGATCGGGTGATGGTAAGAACAACCCAGGTGCTCGAATCTCCAAGATACCTCTCAACCTCTGTAGATCTGAACTCCTCCACTGAATGGTGCGCCCCACTAGATGACTGAAACCCTAATACTTCGACCTCTCTCCCAGAGACCTCCAACAACTCCACCAATCTGCTAGAATGATAGATAGGGGCACGAAAATGAATACCCAAGTTCTCAAATCATCAGAATACCTGATAGATCCTTAGATCTAACTACCCTCCAAATAATGGTGCACCCTCCTCTTAGGAAAATGTCCCACTCTCAATACAAATCAATCATCCACTGAAAGACTCCGGAAAACCACCAAGAATGATGTCAAGACACCTACAAAGAAAACCCAATACCTGGAATTCCCAAAATTACTCCTCGGCTAGGATGAATCCTACCTCAATGAATGGTGCGCTCCTCTTGCTGGAAACCCTCAACTAGTGCACCCTCTCTCTATCTGCACATGCAATTGATGTAGAATCCTCCTGGAACTGAGTATATCTGGAACTAGAATGGTGTGGGATCGTATTGTAGCTCTGAGACCAAGCTTGGGACAAGATAGGTGGAATCTTTCACCACCGAATCGTCCTCTAGGGTTTGTTAAGTTAAAACCCTCAAAACCCCCAAAGTTGGGCTCACTAGCTAGAAGCCAGAAATCAAAAGATAAACATACATGAATGAATGAGAAGAGGCCCTTGCCTTTCCTTTATAGTTTTGGCTCACCTTGTCCCTCCAAAGTGACTTTCATTTTATTAATATTTAATTAATTAATTAAATCACTTTAATTAATTAATTAACCTTTTTACCTTTGAGAAGCTCCTTATCTCTCCTTGTGGCTTCCCTGGCCACTGAAAGTTACATCTAGCCATCCCATCCTGTAGTGTTTATCCTCCCGATTCCAATGAGTCATTACACTGAGAGGTTCCTCCAAGTAATGTGCCCAAAATGACCTCTTCAGTGAATACCATTGACTTATGGCTCAAAATAGTCAAAATCATGGAAATCGTCAGAATGCAACGAAACCAAAGCCAACATGTGCAGAATGGCTCATAATGATGGAATATGATCATCAATGTAAGTTGGACCCCAAAATGCCTCTCAAATACCCTTGTACTTGCTATAACCTCCATCTGGCTACTCTGGTCATCATAACCCTCCGTGTTTTGATGATGTCCCAAAGTGGGGACATTACAGTCCTCCCTGCTAGAAAATTGCTTGTCCTCAAGAAATAACCAAATCATCTCAAATAAAATACCAGGGTCCCATGTCCATCTGTGGGATACATAGTAGAGACCCTCCAAAGACGAACAATAGTACACTCCACCCCTTGGATCCCATATCAAGAAGTGAACTGCAATACTCTGTGAAGCATAGTCCTGAAAGATATCAAACCTGTGAACCTCCTGCACATGACACATGTACTCATCTCGAAATGAGTCTATCCTGCAAATATCTACCAAGATCCACACGGCCTCCATCAACTGCTCATGATGATGCCAGCATGAGGTGTTGCCAGACCTCCATGAGACTCCCTCACGCTCTGTGCTCCCCTCAACACTAAAGCTAAATGGAAAGTTAGAACAAATTTCCCCTTCAAGGGTCCACTCGCCCCTAATCTTTCACCACCGAATTGTCCTCTAGTGTTTGTTAAGTCAAAACCCTCAAAACCCCCAAAGTTGGGCTCACTAGCTAGAAGCTAGAAATCAAAAGATAAACATACATGAATGAATGAGAAGAGGCCCTTGCCTTTCCTTTATACTTTTGGCTCACCTTGTCCCTCCAAAGTGATTTTCATTTTATTAATATTTAATTAATTAATTAAATCACTTTAATTAATTAATTAACCTTTTTACCTTTGAGAAGCTCCTTATCTCTCCTTGTGGATTCTTTGGCCACTGAAAGTCACTTCTAGTCGTCCCATCCTATAGTGTTACTCCTCCCGATTCCAATGAGTTATTACAGTAAGAGGTTCCTCCAAGTAATGTGCCCAAAATGACCTCTTCAGTGAATACCATTGACTTATGGCTCAAAATAGTCAAAATCATGGAAATCATTGGAATGCAACAAAACCAAAGCCAACCTGTGCAGAATGGCTCATAATGATGGAATATTATCATCAATGTAAGCTGGACCCCACAATGCCTCTCAAATACCCCTGTACTCGCTATGACCTCCATCTGGCTACTTTGTTCATCATAACCCTCTTCTCTGTCATGATGTCCCAAAGTGGGGACATTACAGTCCTCCCTGCTAGAAAATTGCTTGTCCTCAAGCAATAACCAAATCATCTCAAATAAAATACCAGGGTCCCATGTCCATCTGTGGGATACATAGTAGAGCCCCTCCAAAGACGAACAATAGTACACTCCACCCCCTGTATCCCATATCAGGAAGTGAACTGCAATACTCTGCGAAGCATAGTCCTGAAAGATATCAAACCTGTGAACCTCCTGCACATGACACATGGCCTCATCTCGGAATGAGTCCATCCTCCAAATCTCTACCAAGATCCACATGGCCTCCATCAACTGCTCATGATGATGCCAGCATGAGGTGTTGCCAGACCTCCATGAGACTCCCTCATGCTCTGTTCTCCCCTCAACACTGAAGCTAAATGGAAAGTTAGAACAACTTTCCCCTGCAAGGGTCCACTCGCCCCTGTTAGTCAGTGAAATGCTCAACCCTGCAATCCCTGGGTCCCATGCTAACCTCTGTCAAAGGTCACCATGCTGACACTACACTACTCTGACCATGACTATCTGCCCCCTGCATACATCCTGAATCCTCCTCTCCTGGATCCTCAAGCTGAAACACCTGTGACCACCGGACCTACTGTCTAGAAACTGTACCTGTAAAGGCATCTCTATAGAAGAAGTACCTATCCAAACATCTCCATGCCCTATCATGATGATCATGCGAAAGGAAGGGTCTCGCCCCATAGGAAAAGTACCTGCAGACCCACTCCAAACCAACCCAAGGTGGAGTGTGTGGCTCTCTAGTGCAACCTGGGTCAACATGAGCATCGTGCTAACAAAACGGACTCCTGGGTTCCATGGCAAGCTTGGAAGTTTATCACTTCCAATCTCCTCTAACTGCTCCTGTGTAAAGCTAATCACTGTCAGAATCCCTCTATGCTCATCTATTGTCACCTGGTCTATGATGCTCACCATCACGCACCAAGTCTCAACTGTCTGTCTAACACGGTCCACCTTTGACCTGTTGTATGCCGTAAAAGTACTCCTATCATGAAGTCTCGGCCTACTCACTCTCCATGCCCTCAGCCACGACCTATCCCTCCTCATGTTTTTGTCTATGATAAAAGTGTCAGGACGGGCTAATAGAAACATCTGCAGCTGACTGTAGGGTTGAAAGGTGTCACATGCTTTGGTCAATCCCAAGGATTCAACCAGAATCTCGTCCATCGGTATCCATGATAACTGCTCGCCTGTAGTCATCACTAAACCCCAATCATCAGGTACAATCAGAAGCAACTCCTCCAACTACTGGTAAACCACTCTCCATCTCCCCTCACCCACGCAACTGCTAAAATAGTGAAGGTGAGGTCTCAAAATCATATGCTGCTGCAAAGGAGTGGTACCTGCATGCTCCCCTAAGTGTTTCTCCTCCCTTCCAGGAAGTACACCCCTTTGAATCCCACCATACATCTCAACATGTCTCTGTGAGATATCCCTCATCACTGTATGCTCTGACATACTCATGTCATCTCCCGCAAACTCATGTTGCATCACAGATCCTGGGCGTACGGCTGGATCAATCTCTATATGGAGATCAACCACTCCCAAGACAAAAATGGAAGTGTCCCTGATCAACTGGTGCTTCTCTGCTAGATCATCAACATCCTCTGTCAACGTGACTGAATGATACATTTGAGTGTCCACTAAGACAGATGAAGTGGATCTTTTATGGATCTCCTCATGAGACTCATATGTCCTAGACTCTGATTCTTGAAGGGCGGTCTGTGTGCCTCTCAAGAGTCCCTGAGTTCTCTCCAAATCCTGACTAAGTTGATCCATCTCCAACTTCTGCTCCCTCAAAGCCTCATGATACATCTCACAAAACCTCAATAAATAATCCTTGTCTGTCAACAACTACTGGTAGTCAGTCCTGCTAGTGCCAACTCTAGAATCCCCAAAAACACCCTCTACATAAGATGACATGCTGAACTGTCCACTGTCTACCATGTTGCTGGGTACTCCTGTATGCCACTGCATCTCATCACTAGATTCCATCTCCCCCTGAATCACATTGTATCCTGTATGAGCAGTTGTATCCTCCTGTGCACTCAACCTGCTACTATCTTCTGCGCCTAGATCCCATAGAGATGTATCCAGACACGTGCTATGGTCATCCTGACTACTAAAAAGTGTGTCCTCATAAATGCAGACCGATCCTGGAAGTAAGTGCTCCATCAACCTATCATCCTCTGGAATCTTCTCAACCAATGGAGTCTCCAACATCTGTGACTCCATCTCCTCTGGATGACCTGTATGTGTGAGGTCAACTACCAGTACATCCTGTACCTCCTCCTAGATCTGTGGGTCTACCTGTCCATGGTGTTCATCCCTCATACTAGGCTCATCCATCATACCTGATGTGCCACTGATCTCCTCATGTGATGTGGCTATCATGGATGTCTGAACAGGTGACAGATGTGTCACGGCTCCCATAGGAAGCTCATCATCTCTAGGTGATAACACGTGTGACTCCTCACTAGTGTCACTACTCTGCTGAGGCGTAAGGTCATCAATGGTATGTGACGTGTCTGCTGAGACACTGGTGCTGTTGTCCTGTCCATCCTGCTGCCTATCCACTACACAAGAGTCATCATCACTATCCTCTGAGGTAGAGTCAATATCACTAGTCTTTGTGCAAGAGTCATTGTCATCATCCGACTGTTCTGAATCAACCTCTATCGCTCCATCCTCACACATCTCATCATCACTATCATAGTGTGTCTCAACATTGTGCCCCTGGTCCTTACCCCTGCACCTATGATCTAGTTCCCACGACCCCTTGAAATTGTAGAAAGGCTGCGTGGGTGTGGGGTTTCTCTATGATTCCTTCCATCTATCTGTCATAGCTTTGTTTTCCTCTTCCATGCCGACCCAATGTGTAACCTCATCTTTGCTCCAGCTAGGATTTTTATAGGATACAAAATGATGGAATGTCACTAGATCTTTGAGAATCTCATTGAGGGTTTGATATTCCTTATCACACTCAACAATCTCTCTAGTAAAGTCCAAAATATCCATAGATTTGTTTTCCTCTGCTATGTTGACCCAATATGTAATCTCCTCTTTGCTCCACCTAGGATTTTTTATAGATAAAAATTGTTGGAATGTCAACTGAGCCCTAGTTTCCTCCCCAAGGGCGTAATATTCCCCTTTACAGATCATACTCTCTCTAGCAAGGTAAAACAAATCCATCTCCTTCCAACTATCCATAAAGACCCCTTAGGTTTGTAGGATTTAAGCTCTGATACCATTGTAATGATCCCAAGCCATTACGCAAGGATCATCACTGTTTTGGGTGTCTTTTTAAAACTTTTTCCTAGTTGTGGTATTTTTTCAAACACTTTACTGATCTACTTTTTAGATGTGTTTATATGTGTGTATGCAACAAATAACAGAAAGAGATAACCATGGAACATACCTCAACCATATGCAATAAGATAGACAAGCCAAAACATCTCAATTCTTCTTTATTCATAAAATAGAGAAACCTGCTACAATGAAGATGTCGATCTGGAATGCTCAACAGATGGCCAAGATGATAGACAACGGATAACAAGTATGAGCTGCTACAAAATGCTCTCGCCAATACAAAATTAGCCTCCAAAGGATGGATAAGATATGAAGACCAATGTCAAGTGCCAAACCCCTCAAGCTGGAAGATGCCACGCTCTACTAGATAACTGAAGCTCATCAACAATTCAGCCCTAGTGTCAAAGATGTCCAATCACCTCAAGAAAGATGCCAAATAGTAGATCGGGTGATGGTAAGAACAACCCAGGTGCCCGAATCTCCAAGATACCTCTCAACCTCTGTAGATCTGAACTCCTCCACTGAATGGTGTGCCCCACTGGATGACTGAAACCCTAATACTTCGGCCTCTCTCCCAGAGGCCTCCAATAGCTCCACCAATCCTCTAGAATGATAGATCGAGGCATGAAAATGAATACCCAAGTGCTCAAATCATCATAATACCTGATAGATCCTTATATCTAACTACCCTCCAAATAATGGTGCACCCTCCTCTTGGGAAAAAGTCCCACTCTCAATACAAATCAATCCTCCACTGAAAGACTCCGGAAAACCACCAAGAATGATGTCAAGACACCTACAAAGAAAACCCAATACCTAGAATTCCCGAAATCACTTCTCCTCAGCTAGGACGAATCGTCCCTCAATGAATGGTGCGCTCCTCTTGCTGGAAACCCTCAACTAGTGCACCCTCTCTCTATCTGCACATGAAACTGATGTAGAATCCTCCTGGAACTGAGTAGATCTGGAACTAGAATGGTGTGGGATCGTATTGCATATCTGAGACCAAGCTTGGGACAAGCTAGGTGGAATCTTTCACCACCGAATCGTCATCTAGGGTTTGTTAAGTCAAAACCCTCAAAACCCCCAAAGTTGGGCTCACTAGTTAGAAGCCAGAAATCAAAAGATAAACATACATGAATGAATGAGAAGAGGCCCTTGCCTTTCCTTTATACTTTTGTCTCACCTTGTCCCTCCAAAGTGACTTTCATTTTATTAATATTTAATTAATTAATTAAATCACTTTAATTAATTAATTAACCTTTTTACCTTTGAGAAGCTCCTTATCTCTCCTTGTGGCTTCCCTGGCCACTAAAAGTCACTTCTAGCCATCCCATCCCGTGTTGTTTCTCCTCCCGATTCCAATGAGTTATTACACTGAGAGTTTTCTCCAAGTAATGTGCCCAAAATGACCTCTTCAGTGAATACCATTGAGTTATGGCTCAAAATAGTCAAAATCACGGAAATCGTCGGAATGCAACGAAACCAAATCCAACCTGTGCAGAATGGCTCATAATGATGGAATATGGTCATCAATGTAAGGTGGACCCCACAATGCCTCTCAAATACCCCTGTACTCGCTATAACCTCCATTTGGCTACTCTGGTAATCATAACCCTCTGCGTTGTGATGAAGTCCCAAAGTGGGGACATTACATGCTCATAACAACAAAATATATTCTCCATCCTAACATACTAAGAAATGTCTTGGCTCCCACATATGTTTTATATATCTTGTGCCTAGGTCTTTCCATTCCTTTCAGTCCTTGGGGAAATTCACAGCTTTAGAAATCCTTGATTTTTAGGGGCTTCTAGTTACAAAAACAATCTTCTGCCACTTGTAAAAATCATCTCCGAGTTAACTCAAACTTGTTCTCCACTCACAGATTCATAGTCAACTAATTTTAACCTGGTTATTCCATTTGGCTTCCAACATTTAATTTATTAAAAAAATTGTCTCATACATCTGTCCAACAAAAGAGGACATTTAGGAAAGTCAAATATTTTCCCAACAGTCATAAAATAATAATTACATAATTCAAATTTCAAAATTTGTCTTTTCCATAAATGGAAATTTATTTCTAAATTTGGATTTTCCATAAATGAGAATTTATTTCTAAATTCAACTCGGAATTTAATTTCTAACAATTTGAGGATATCACACTTTTAACATATATTTTCCTATCATCAATCTATTCACATGATTACTCCATGCAAAAGGTGTATTGCATTTTCTGCCGTACAAAATTTCAAAAGGACTAAATTTTATTGAAGCTTGATAATGATTATTATAAGAAAACTCAACTAAGTAGAAATATTCTTCCCATTTACCAGGTTTGTCCATAACATACATTTTAATAATGTCTTCAATAATTTGGTTATTTATTTTGGTTTGTCCATCCATTTGTAGATGATAATCAGTACTGAAGTTCAATTGGGTATCCAACCATTTAAATAAATCCTTCCAAACATTTATGGTAAACTTAACATCTCTATTAGATATTATAACTTTAGGGATTCCATGTAACCCGAATATTTCCTTCATGAATATTTTTGCTATATTAATAGCATTGTAGGTTGATTTCAAAATTATAAAGTGTGGTGTCTTACTTAATTTATCAAGCACAACCATAATTATGTCATTTTGTTTACTACTTATTGGCAATCCGGTAATAAAATCCATACTTATCACTTCCCATTTCCATTCCCAAATGGGTAAAGGATGTATTAGTCCAACTAGATGTTGGTGTTCAACCTTAACTTGTTGACACTGTAAACATCTATCTATATATTTAGTTGTTTCTCCTTTCATACCTGGGAAATAAAATTATTTTCTCATTATAGTAATCAATTTCTGGTAACCTGGATGTCCAAAATATGTTTTTTTATGCAGTTCATCTAGAATTAACAACTTAACTTCATTATATTTTGGTACATATAATATATTTTTATACAATAAGTGTCCAATTTTCGAGAATCTAAAGTCTAATTCTTCTATTCCCACTAAATTATCAACAATCTTTAACTTAGTATTTTGATATTCTGGGTCCTTTTCAACTATTATCCTTAGCCTTTGTTCTAAATATGTTTTGTAATTACTTCTAGTAACTGTATAGATTAGATTTGCATGTCTACTTAATGCATATTCCACCTTATTTTATTTTCCCTTTATGTGTTTTATCTCAAAATCATACTCGCTTAAGAAGGCTAACCACCTTTCTTTGCGAGCATTTTTTTTTTTATCAAACAAATATTTTAGAGCGATGTTATCTGTCAACAGTAAAAAAAATTGGCCTACAAGATAGTGCCACGAAATATTTAATGCATGTATTATTGCAACCAATTCCCAATCACATGTTACGTAATCTTCTTCATGTTTCTTTAATTCCTGATATTCGTAATCTATTATATGGTTTTCTTGTATTAACAGTCCACCAAGCCCTTCACGATATGCATTTGTACATACTACAAAGTCTTTATCTAGATCTGTCAATTTTAATATAGGAGCCATAGTTAAGAGTCATTTTAATTTGTTAAAACTTTCTCGACATTTCTCGGATGAGATGAACTTAGTTCTTTTCTTTTGCAATGATGTTATAGGATATGCAATCTTAGAAAACCCTTATATAAACTTCCGGTAATAGCCACTTATACCTATAAAGGATATTATGTCTGAAACATCCTTAGGTTCAGACCAATTCATTATAGCCTTCATTTCTATTAGTATTTGTAGTACTATTATTAAATGTTCTTCATTCTCCTTTTCATCCTTTGAATAGATGAGTATATCATCTATAAAGATGATCACAAATTTATCTAGACATTTTCCAAAATAATTTTCTTCAAGAACATGAATGACGTTAGGGAATTAGTCATCCCAAAAGGTATTACAACAAACTCGTAATGTCCATACCTTATTGTAAGTGGTTTTTTTATAAATATTTTCATCTTTTATCCTGACTTCATGATAACCAAAATGTAAGTCAATCTTAGAAAATATTGTGGCTCCTCGTACTTGATCAATCAGATCATCGATACGAGGTAATGGTTATCTATTTTTAATAGTCATTTTATTGAGTTTTCTATAATAAATACAAAGATGTAATGCTCCTTCTTTGTTTCTAACAAAAATTACTAGTGCTCCCCATGGAGACACACTTGGTCGGATATATTCCTTATCTATCAATTCTTACAATTGACTTTTGAATTCATTTAATTATAGGATATTCATCCTATAAGGATATTTTGAGGCAATTACTAACCCAGGTATCAATTCTATGGAGAAATATATTTCTCTCTTAGGAGGTAGTTGAGGAATATCCTGGACCACATACTGAAACTCCTGCAATACTAGAGAATTAACTAAATCATTATTACTTTCCCCTTTTTCATTATAATTTATGTCTACAACAAGTAATTTACACACTTTTTGAATGCATATTTTTACTTGTAATGTTGTTATCTCTCTAATACTAACAGTCTTGATACTTCTTTAATACTTACAGTGTTACCTCTCTGATCTACACAAGTAATTGTTTCAGTGTAACAATCTAAGACCACATTAAATTTTTCCAACCAATCCATACCGAGTAGCATATCATAAGACCCTAAAGGTAATATGTTTAAGTCTATCTGTGCTCTGAATTCATTCATACCAAGTTCGCAGTTTTTAACAACATCTGTAATTATCCTTTTTGTTCATGTAGCTAATTGTACTAACCGGGAGTTTTCAAACTTTTATTTATGTAACTTATAGATTTATACAACTCTTGGTGAAATATAACTCAAACTAGCACCTAGATCTATTAAAACAATAATTGGTTGGTTATGTATCATACCTTCAATTTCCACCATTGGAGAATGATGATCTATCTATCAATTTTCCAAGGCTGCATTGATTTTTGGTGTAGACCATTCTAATTCACCAACTGTAGTTTCTTCTTGTATTGTTTGCACATTGTTATTTCCCTTCTTCCTGAAAGGAAAATCTTTATAGTAATGAGGACCACTATATTCCCAACATTTTACTGTCTCTTTTTGGAAAGTTTCTTTATTGAAGAAGATTGGTTGTTTATTACCCTTATTTTCAGGCTGATTGAAAGGCTTACTAACTCTAAACTTATTACCTCCTTGGAATATCTTATAAAAATTCTTTCTAGAGTAAGCTCCACCTTTCTTCTTAGGTTCAAACCTCTCAACCTTTTTCACATTCCAATTCCTTGAATTCTGATTTCTTTTTTTATACTATTCAAAAGAGAGTTTAGATTCTGTCATGGTTTCTTCCAATGTTTTTGGGTTATCAAATTCAATTTGATATTTTTAAGAACTAGGTAAGAAACTAAAAAATCATTGAATATTTGGTTTTTAATCCACAATGTAAGGATATATATATCTCTATATATATATATATATATANGAGGGAGGGAAGGTGAGATAGGGGAATAGAGAGTGAGATGTGCAGAGTGAGATGGAGAGGAATAGAAGGATGGGGTAGAAAGAGGGAGGGATGGAGAGAGACGTAAAGAGAGGGGAGGAGAGTAAGGGACAAAGAGAGAGGGAAACAAGGAGAAAGTGAGAGAGGTGAAAAGTGGGGGGCATATATCAAGTTGTGTGTAAGAGGGAGATAGAGAGAGAGATAGATGTTAGGATAGATGGAGTTAGAGAGACAAGGAGAGAGAGGGATAGGGAGTAGAGGGAGAGGGAGAGTGTTTGTGAGAGAGATAAATAGAGGGAAGGAAGAGAAAAGGGAGGGAAAGAGAGTGTGGCACTGGGGGAGCGAGTTAGGGAAGGGAAGAGAGAGAAAGAAAGGAAGGGAGAGAGATAGGTAAAGATATATATGGGGAAATAGGTCGGAGGAGACAAAGGGAAAGAGGGATATAGGGAAAAAAGGGTAGATGTGGGAGAGAGATAGAGGGTAGATGAGGGAGGGAGATATAAAGTGAGTGAGAAAGTTAGCAAGTTAGAGGGAGAGAGAGATTTCAGAGGGAGAGGAGAAGATAGAGGGACAAAGGGAGGGAGGTGTGGAGAGGGAGAGTGAGAGAGAGAGGTTGGGAGGGAAATAGGGACAGAAGGGAAAGAGAGGGGGAGATTGATTCAGAGAGAGAGAGAGAAGGGGGGAGAATAACAGAGGGAGAGAGAGAGATGGGAAAGGAGGGGAGAGATATATTAAGCGAGAGAGAGAGAAGGAAAAGTAGAGAGAGAGAGAAGGGTGGAGAATAACAAAGGGAGAGAGAGAGAGAGGGAAACAAGGAGAGATGTGAAAGGAGGGGATAGATCGATTGAGCAAGAGATACACAGAAAAAAGGAGAGAGGGGAAAGGAGGGAAGAGATCTATTGAGCGAGAGAGAGAGGGAAACAAGGAGAGAGGGGAAAGATCGATTGAGAGAGAGAGAGATATGGGGGAGGAGAGGGATTTAAAGAGATATAGGAAGAGATATGTAAAGAGAGAGAGTGTAATGGAGAGAGAGAAAATGATGGGATGCAATAGAAAGAGAGAGAGTGGGGGAGATAGGGGAAAAGCGGG
>ML793339.1:565589-578061 GCA_009831015.1 Picea engelmannii | reverse complement strand
CTATTATATATTTAATAAAATAAAACACATAACTTAAAATCAATCAAATATGCTCTTGCTTGAAAATACACTCAACTGAAATAAAACCACTACCACACTCTTACATAAATTAAAGGATTATTAACAAAATGAAGTAACAACAACATGAATTGAATCTTACTGTTAGAGCAATCTAATAAACAACACACAACTGTAAGCAATGATCAACTAATCATAAACCAAGATAAATTAAGACAATGAAAAGAAAAATACAAGTAAATGAATAAGACCATTACATACCATATTGAGGGGGCCCTGCCTCACCTAGCATGCATGGCCAAAAAGACTTACAAGATTAAGAGAAATTTGCACATAATTGCAGATCCATTAGCTCCTTTGTATTATTGAAGAAAACTTAGAAATTACATAAGTTCAGCTCTTTCTTACAAATAAATTCTATATAGTTTCATGACTGACTCTCTCTTGATTGAAGATATTTATACAAATCAAATCCCCAAATCCCTGGGTTTCTCAAACAAATTGCTAAGTTTAGAGCATTGGCCACAACTATAAATCTGGAAAATACTCTTTTAAAGAACCAACGATTTTTCTCAAACCGTAGCTCCAATTGGAAAACAACTTGCGTTGAACTCAATTGGGCCCATTATGAACAAAACCCATGTCTCATATTTTCGAGATTCATCCTCATATGCTCACAATATTCCACGCAAATTCGTCTCTCCTTATCTGCCACGTTTTTCACTGAAAACGGTTAACCACGAGTTGGAACTCACATGTGTCATTTGGAGGTTGGAACCTTGACTGCTGCAACTGTTGATACATAAAATCACTCGTCAAACCATCATCAAAAAAATCATGCATAATATTCTTTAATTCATTAAAAATGAAGGAAGAATAATCATTATTAGCCACTAAAGCATAAAATGAATTATATGTCATTTTAAGAGCAATTGTAGCAAATGTATGACAAATGAAATGATAAATGAATGATAATAGGACGGAGAAGGGATGGAATGGATTTCTATAGATGATGAAAATATGGACAAATCTGTGACCCAACATTTGCCCCACACTGAAAATGTTGCATGTCCTCATGCAACTCAATACACTGCATTAACCAAGTTGTTAAGGACTCATTTGAATGTTGTTGATACAATGGATTTTCATGCAAATCACAACTCATATGAAGAAGGTATTTGATAGTTTTATATGTCACAATTTAATGCACATTCTTTCCAAAAATCATAACAATCCAATACACAAATCCCAAGGTATCCTGTTGTTGAAATTCCTCGTAATTGAAACTCTCCTGAAACAGTTCTGACAACACCACATTTTTTCAAAGTACAAAGTGGGTTTTGTAGGCATATTTAGACTAATCCCATGCTTCATAATACCAAAAATCATGACAACCCAGTTTGTCATTTGGAAGATATGCCCAAATCAATTTCTGCACTTTTTTGTAGAAAAATAACATGTATGAGAAAAATAAATATGAATGGCAAATGAGAGAACAAACCATCATGCATAGTAACCACCCCACACTGATTGTATAACATGTCCTCATGCTGCATTATGAAATCAAACTTAAACACAATCTCAAAAGAGATCCTCTGCAGAAAACTAATCCATAAGAAGACAATCATCTCTGAGTACCCCTTGCTTATGTATACAACACAATCACCATCAAATTCCCTCAATAAGTTTTTTGTGTACTTCAAGGCAACATTTTTAGTGGGAAAACAATCTGCAAACCTTGAATCTGGTCATGAGCTTGCTGCAAAATGATTAGCATAAGATATATTTTACTGCTAGTTGTAAATACCTTATCAATGGTTGAATACCAATCCTCCAATCTTGGAAATCCATCAAATGTTATCTCAGAATGTGATTGAACTGGCCATGTCATGAGTTTACCATCAAATGCTTAACCATATGTATTTGACAATCCACATACCATATGATATACCCTCCAATAATCTCATTTTCTCTTATGGGGATTGCAACCCTGTAATCATGGGATTCCAGATCTCAAAAGAACTTTCTTTGTTTGTATGTTACCTCACAGGTTCTCATTATTGATAACAAGACTTCTTTTCGATGAAAATTCATAACATTAAGACTGTATGGAACCATTTTTTTACCATCATTATGAAGTGCTCAGAATTTGTGAATCAATCAGTGTATCATGAACCAAGAAAATGAACCACATACCTCTGTATTTCTACCCACGTGTTTAAAATAAAATGGCTTCTACAATAGTTTATTTTACTGTAGGTTCTTATGTACATTCAACTTCCTTCTTCAAATAGATTCTTGGGCATGCATAGTAGCTGGTCCATTCTTCATGTAATGAAGATAACTCATAACAAAAAATGTAGCCAACCAATGACAAAATCTGGAAATTCCAATAAGTTTGCCCAACACCCAGGTAAATTTGTTGCCACATGTACCAATGGTGACCCAATTTTCTGCCATAGATTTCATGCTATACTATAGTAGATGTGCTAAAATCTAAGTACACAATGGAGATCTGAATTTGCCTTTGATATACCTTCACTTTCTAAGATTTCAACAATAAAATTACGATGCTAAGAATAGATGGTTGAATATGAAACCATGGGCGGAAACTAATGATTATTGTTTCATGCCAAGGATAATGACTCAAAGTGATTTTTTCTTTTTTTTTGGTAGCATAGGCTTCTTCTGTTGCTTGCGATAATTGTGGGAAAGGTGCCTCTGAAACAAGCCACTACAGAAATTTCTTTTTAAATCTTGGGTGGAGACATTGTTTCAATTGCCTTTTAATAACAACTTCCTTCCATTAGAATTTGTGTAGACAACTACACATGTGTTTTCATGATGACAATAGAGTTTGCCACAAAATCATCATACTACCACCCAAGAGAACCATTATCATGCTTCCATGGTAAATCTTATGAGCACATAACCCTCTTTTAAACAATGGTGTATATCGGCAAGCGAGAAAAACAAACACAATGTTCATATGGGAGGGATAGGCATTAATGAAAAGGTTAGCATCGTAATCATTCTTGAGACATCCATTAACTTTGTATCCTATCAAATCCTTATAACATGTATGACTCAAATCCATATAACACATCTGTTGTATCCTTTCATGAATCCATAATAACAACTTTTTGAAGATGTGCAATATGTAGGAGAACCATGAGTCAAAAGGCTGGAAAAGATAATTGGAAACCCATGAGATGAATGAATACATCATGGAAATGAACCAAAGAAACCATACCTCTAACTTTTAGCATGCTTGTATGAAAATGGACATCATGATCTTCTTCCTTTCTCTATTTTGGTTCTTATGTGGCAGCAACAAATCAATTTCTCGTACTTGGATGTTAGGAGATGTAGGGAAGGACTTGACTTGGGTGTTGGGAATGCATGAGGTGAGGGTTGATATGGTAATGGATGGATAAGAGAGGTAATAGATGAGTTATGATATGAAAATGGAGAATAGAAATCCTTAGTGGTTCTTCATGACATTTTCCTAAATCTTTAATAAATAAATAAACTCATGCTATTTTACCTCAAGTTTTACCTCCATGAAAGATTTGATTGGCATGGATGGACTGATGTCTATTGAAGTTGATGTAAGCCAAACTGATGTTGAGACAGATGTATATGAGAGCTGAAATAGAATGAGGTTGAATTTGATTTGAAATGATGTTGTGATGGCTGCATGTAAGACTACTGCTGCTGAAACAAATGATGATGAAGAATTATGCTACAAAAGCATAAATCTCCTTCTCTTATTCTGAAAATCAAATGATGAAATGAAAATGCAAAGAGACTGCAAAACTACTGAAACAAATGATGCTGCAAATCACTATTGAAACCATTAGATCAAATAATCTTCAATTGCTATAAAAATGAGATACAATTCTTACCATGCGAATGAATGTGTTGAAGTCGAGCATGGAAAAAAATCATTGGATTACCGGCCATTAATGTATGTCGTTAACCAACGTGAAGAAACTCACCTTTGATGACAGTGAGCTCTAAAGTATCTTAGTGCATCTTGACAGGTACGAATGGATTTGTTGGAGTTGAGTCACTTGCAAGATTTGTCAATCAAGAGGCATTGATGAATCCCCATGATTAACAAAAATGAGATCTACCATTGATGTATGCAGATCCCAGGGCACTTTGAAACTCTAACCTCAATCCTAGATGATGTGTTGGAGTCGATGGGATGAGATTTGTTAGAAGGAGGGGCTTAAGGAATCCCGCATCATCCAACGCGAGCATAGACAAAAGGATTTGAAGAACTGAAGATGAAATATTTTCATTAGCAAGTGGTAAGGGAGCTGAGTGAATTTATTCATGGGTTAGCAGTGATTGGAGTGGAAAGTATGGAAGTGATGAAATAGATCAGAAGGTAATGGAATGGATGGAATGCTAGAGGGAAAAAAAATGTATAGGCATATCACAATGTTAGTGAATGAGCATGATGAGCATAATGTCTTCTTAGAAGGATTCTTAGCATGGTTAATGTAGCAATGAAACTTTTCTTCTGAAACATTGGTCTTTGTATGGTTTTCACATCAATCTCTCCATTTGTTAAGTACTCAATCCATTTGAAAATTTGAGAAAAAGTATTCAAGAATCACTCATGCATGTATTAACCTTCTTTGATTTTCCAAGGACTTGCAAAACATAAGCACTTACCTGCAATAAAATGTAAGATCATGGAGAAGAGAGGTGTATGGGTTCTCTTCGTCCAAGACATACACAAAAAAAAACATGTAGTTACTTATAAAACAAATCCAAAGAAAATAAATGAAACAAAATTCATTTTATACATGTTCAGGAGTGTTGGCCAACATATACTACCCAACAATATTTCGACCATAACTTATTTGTTTCTAGTCCGATTTGAGTGATTCCAAAGCCAAATAAAAGTACATTCAGTGGTCTATGTCCGTTAGAAATAAGTTTTGAAAATTCCATGTGATGATATGCCAAATATGCTCAGTAACACCCTGCATGACAAGGTGTTTTTTTGAATTTCAGACTAGACCAAAAGTCACGGTTTTAGGCATAACTTTTTAGTTTGATGACAAATTGATGTGATTCCAATTGGAGATGAAATTAGATTCGTGTAGGTATCTCCAATACAAACAGGTTTTAATGAAAAGAGGAATTGATGATTCAAATTTACCAATGAACAAATGGGAAGACAAATTTGTCAAAGTGCAGATTTATGACAAGCAGTCAGTGTTTTGGTCATAACTTCCTCATATGATATCGGAATTGAGTGATTCAAATTGCGTTGTAAACTAGATTCATAGGGGAATATACCACCAGAACAATTTTTCAAGATCTATCTAATAATACATCCAAAAAGTGACTGTCCCAGATCTGTTCCTAAGCTGCCTGCTTGACATCCCATTGGTATTTTGACCATAACTTTTTAGTTTGATGCCCAATATCGAAAATTAAAATTGGTTTGGAAACTATATTCAGAGGGATACATGGGATGTAACCAGGTTTTGAAAATGAATCAATTTGGCCTCCCAAAAACGGACTGTCCCAAATGTGTTTTAGTAAAAATTTCAAGCCAAAATGCCAGAAAAATCCAATAAATGAAATATGGCTCCCCAAAAGGTGACCAGAATAGTTGTGAATGTTTTTAATGATATAAATTTCAATGAAATACATGCCCATACCAAAAATTTCAAGCACTGAGTACCTAGATTGAGTTACACAACGTGTTGCAGCAAATGGTAAAACTTAAAAAAAATGATGATTTTTGAAAGAAAGACCATGAGATCAAGGCTACAAGTGATCGAATGATGATATCTTGAAGGTGTCTCATTTTTATTTCTAAACTAGGATAGTAATGCTTAGAACTAAACTAATCAATTCCATTAAGCATTTATTGAAAATTCATTCATTACCCTACCCTACTTTACTTAAAAAATAAATTAACTCAAGTATAAGAATACTTCTAATGAAGCCACTTACGTAACAAAGTCTCAAATATGCTCATACCCACAACTGAAAAATATAACTTTATGAATACCAAGATATGAAAGACCAACTTCCCTTGAAATGATAGTGCCAAGAATTGCTGAAGTATAACATGAAGCTGCGGATTGGTGACAGATTGAAACCAAGATTCAATATAGTCCTTGTTCTCTTGATTTCCTATAGATGTTACACCATGAATCTCTTTAGAAAACTGATTTTCCTGAATGCAGAAGAGATTCATATCCAGTGACCATGATGAAGAAGATGCTTCACTTTTCGGTTCCAATGTCTGCTTCTCATCAGATTTGTTGATCTTGTCGGTTTTCCGATGATGATAAGAAACTTCATCTTCAATTATTGGACTTACAACCTTCCCACACCTCATATGTATTTGTTGCAATGGTGTAGGTGAGGCAGGATAAGTGGTAAATGTAGGAAAGTTGTGCAGGTTAGCACTGTAAGTATACTGCACTACTTTATTATGGTTAGGGTGCGAGGTGGGTTGAACAGGAAGTTGTGTAGGGAATGGAGGAGCTTGATGAAAAGTTAAGTATGGAAAGTATAACGGATTGGTTTGTGTGGATGAACTTAATGGGAAAAGATGATGTTGTTGAAGAGCTTGTGGAAAGTATGGAGGATTGGTGTTTGCCGCAACACGATGGAAAGTAGTCATGGGATCATAAGATGGGCCATGCCAACCTTATGGACAAGGTAGGTAGGACTAATATTGGGGTTGCCACAGTTTCCATGGTGTATCAGTATCCAATGATTGCTTGTGAGAGTAAGGAAATGGAGGGATAGAGTTTTGAATCATACATGTAGGCCATGGTTGTTGTGGTGAAATTGCTACAACTCCTCGATCTCTTTGATATATTGCTTTTATCTTGGGTAATGAGGGGCAACAATCCGTTGAATGACTTGAGTCACATATGCCACAAATTATGAGACTATCCAAAGGACAATCCATTGCAAGATGTTTCTTCTGGCACCGAGGATAAACTATTTCTTCAGGTTCCTCCCATTTCTTCTTTTCCTTAAAAATATCCAATTGTGAATTTAATGAGCTAATGATATCAACTTTAAAATTTTCAATTTAATTAATGATTTCAGCTCCTATAACTCTTGTTTTTGCAGTAGATTTAAAATATTAAGAAGAAGGCTCACTAGAATTCTTACCAATCTTGAAGTTCCCTCTTGAATACCTTATACATAACTCACAAATATCATCATATGGTAACTGAAATACATCACTTGTTCCCATCAAATTTAATATTTCTAAATATTCATCATGGATTCCTTTGAGTAGGATTATTTTCAAGGTCTCTTTTCCCAACTGTTTTTTTTGTATTGAAAGTGCTCCACATATTCCTCTAAACTCTCTTCTTCTCCTTGTGTCATTCCAAAGATATTGTCATTGACCCTGCAATAATCTTGGTACCTTTGCAAGAATACATATTTCATGTCTTCATAAGTTTGTATAGAATTACCACCGAGGCTCATGAACCATCGGAGGGATGTTCCTTTTAGAGTAAGGGGAAAAACATTCAAATTTTGATCATTAGTAAAATAACCATAACATCTACAAAGTACTTCAAATTGAAATAAGAATGCATCAGGGTCTTCATTTTCCAAACCATGAAAAATTGGTAGATTGGATGGGGGTATGCTTTGTATTTGTACCACTTCTTCAGGATCTCTGATGGGGAATTCAAAGGTAGCAACTTATGTCTCCTTCTTACCTGCCATCTTTTTGTTGGATTCTTCATGTGCTATCTCAAGGCTCCTTCTTCAAATGTTCCTATCAACTTGTGAGTAGGATGGGTGGTGCTTACATCACCACTAAGAGAAATGATAAGATTTGGGATCAAAAACTAAAAACTAAATGCAAAGAAAGAAACAATCAAGAAACCTACATGCCTTCAACCTTCATCTCGGAGTCAAGAACATGCAGCTAAAAAAATAATGTCAATTGGACTTGTGCGCCCTTGATAACTTCCCCGGCAACAGTGCCAAAATGTTGGGCTCTAAATATGTCCTAAAATCAACCTCTATGCATCAGCCAAAGGTAGACATTGGCACAAGAATTTTACTCGTTGCCTACGTAAGTTCTTACCTTTCGTTTTCAATACCCAACCTCTAGAGATGCAACACCTATAAAGGAACAACAATCGTAAAGGGAACGACAATTGTTCCTTTCAAATGAATAGCAACTACCCTCAAAGGAACAACAGTCGCGCGAAAGGAACGACAGTTGTTCCTTTCAAATGAACAACAACTACACTCAAAAGAACAGTAGTCGTGCGAAAGGAACAACATTTGTTCCTTTCAAATGAACAACAACTACACTCAAAGGAACAACAATTGCTACATTGGGCTGAACTAATGTTGAATTAAGTACAAATTGGAGTAATTACAAATTGAGCAATAATAGGTACTAAGTATTACAACCATTCACTTGTTTGGATCCATTTTGGATCATCAATTTCCAATAAACTTTCCATATGCTACAAAAACTACCCCTTGGCACAATGTTCCTTCACCAGACTAAATGTCAGTTGCCAAATACTTCATTAACTCTCTCAAGACTTGTGAGATTTCTTGTCTAATTCCAATTTAATTTATGCCTATTTTGCATGCCCTCTGATTTGAAACCTTTCTATTTAATTGATCTCACAGAACTTTGGACATTTAACCAAACAAAAAATATTGAAAAGCATAAGAAGATAATCATTTGCAATTGTCAATGTATGGACACTTTTACTACGATTCCAAGAAAAGATTCCAATTCCTTTTTTGACCTTTGTTGGATTGAATTTATTTTATATAAAACCTTTCATTCCTTCTCTACAGACATAGGGATTTCAAACAAAGACATTATGGAAAACTAGGAGCACATAAGAAATAAATAGTATGCATGGCATGCTCCTGCACCCACCCCCAATGAAGGAACATATAAATATAATGAAACCCACCATAATAACATACATCCAAACATGAAGATGAACGAATGGAAATATTTGTTGAGATTGGTCCCTATAAGGCATATGTAATTTACTGAAATTAATATGTTGGGATTTGAGATTTTGACACCAACCACAAATGGAATCAACCAGAAGTATCAAAAGATACATTGGATAATGCACCAAACTTCATTGATCACAATCGAATATATGGGGAATTCATAAAAGAAAGTAGACACCTATCTCTTTCCATAAATACATTATCTCGGAATCAACAACTTGCATTCGACATAGTGTTACAAGATTCACAAGCAAGAGGCACAAAAGATCCATTAATAATTATCATCCAAGGAAGCACATGAACAAGTAAATACTTCCTTATAAGCAACATCGAAGAGGCCTAATCTTCTCAAGAAACCTCTTTCCATACCCGAATACTACTCGTCGCCCCTACTGGAGTCACATAGTTTAACATACATTTAGGTTTGGGATTCCTATAAAGGACAAGAAGTCTTTACATGGTTAAGCCCTCACAATATTCAAAGAACATATTAAACATATTCAATGCATTATAATTGATGAGATGATATTCATAGGCCCAAAACCCTTTTCTAGATTGAGAGTAGTTTGCGTGAGGAATTTCTAGAAAAGAACCACTACTTAGTACTCATTCAATCACCGACCCATAATTCTTATCGGAGACTTTGGCTACTTGCCACTAGTAATGGAAAAACCTCTTTATGTAGGAGAAACTCAAGGAAAATATTTACCACTATAATCAATATGAAATAATCTTCCGACAAAAGGGAATCGATGGCACGCAAGCCCGTTATCGACAAATCTTGACAAACATTCACAATGCTACGCCAAAAATAGATCATCGGAACCCTCTTTAGTCTAGGACTAATAGATTCTTGTCCACCAAAGAGTGTACAATATTTGACACGTCAATACACCTCTTTGCAACAAACAATCTTGTCAACAATCATAGCAAGTACATGCTTCAAACGAAGTGTCATAGAAGTCATTAGTGATACAAAAGCACAACAAGAGGACAACCATCAATTGAAAAACATATATTACTATGTGTAAGGCAATGACTTTTCCTATCGTATAATTTGTACCAACTATCATAATAAGTACATGCTCCAATCATTGAATATGCCAATTGCACAAATTGTTGCAAAATTCATTAATTATACAAAAGCCTAACAAAAGGACAACCACCAATTGGAAAACATATATGACTATGTATAAGGCAATCACTTACTCTATATTATAATTTACACCAACAATCATAATAATTACATGGAGAGATCATTGAATATGCCAATTACATAAAGTGTTGTTGAAATCATTAGTAATACAAAATCATAACAAGAAGACAACCACCAATTGGAAAACATACATTATTATTACTATGTATAATGCAACAAAGAGTTACATTGTCCTATAACTTGTGGAAAATTAATAAATACTTGTATCATATGCCTATATATTTATTCATTGTATATGCATATGTTTATATTAACATATGATTTGTACTGTTTGAAAAATAATTAAAAGAAAATGGAAGAAATACCAAAAACTTCTCGACTTAATTTATTTTTATAACAAATTATGATTTGATATTTGTTGGAGGAATTAATTTCTACCTACCTCATCAACCACCAAACTTCTAGACTTTTCCTCCACCGCCATATCCACCAACTTAACCATCGACACTCCAGTTGCTTCGTATTGTCGAGATCCTTCCAAGACCTCTATAAATAGAGGCAAATGTAAACATTTCATCAGTCAAGAAAAGATCAGTTCCTCTATTATTCTTCTATGTTATTGTTATTTTTTTCTGTGTTCCTTTGTTTCTTCCCTCTTCATTTGGTATCAGAGCTTGGATCTAGGTCTCACTCGCTCACGGGAGGGCCCATGATCCTGAGAGGATTCACCCAGCATGGGAGAGAGCACACGGAGTGGTACTCTTCTTGAGAGCACGACGAGAAGTGGTCTAGTGCACTGGGTGGTTGTGAGCTAGAATTTCAATAGAGCAGAAAGAGAAAATATTTTTCAAGTGGAGGCAGATTTCATTGCAATACTTGGCTTGAGAGGAGAATTAATCAGCCTACCAAGGCAGAGATTTTGATGCCTCGAAGTTCCAAGCCATTTCAGATTCTCTCCACCAATCTCAACTATTGGAGTTACTGATCACTATGCCCCTGAAATTTCTGTTGTAATTGTCTGAATTGATTTTAGTTTTGTCTGTAGACTAGGGGATGTTCTATGGGCATTTTTCATTTCCAATTTTTATTGTTCTTCTGTCAGTGAGATCTGCAATTGCGGTTTTATCATTTAAGCAACATTGTGCTAACGAGTTTCGATTAGTTTTTAATTTTTCTCACTTGGATTTGTGTGGAATAATCTCATCAATATGTATGTCATGTGTGGGAAAGTGGTGGATGCCTGCCATGTGTTTGAAAAAATCTCAATAAAATCTTAGGATGGGATGTCATTTCCTGGACTACGATGATTTCAGGTTATGTTAAGAGTGGAATTTGTGAGGAAGCCCTGAAACTGTTTGCTGAAATGGAAGAAAATGGTGTGCAACCTAATGAATTTACTTTCGCTACTGTTGTTAAGGCTTGTGCTAACTTGGCAGATGTAGAGATATGAAGAGGCGTTGTTGTGTTAAATGTGGTCATGTGGGTCTCATCTTCCCAAGGGAGAGTTGAGTCAAGTGGTGTCATCTTCCCAAGGGAGAGTTGAGTCAAGTGGTGTAAATGTATTCCATGTTTTAGTAAGGTGAGAACTTCATTTTGTAATTATAATATGGTTGAAGTGAAATGCATTGTTGAGAGTGCTTGAAATGCATTGTTGAAAGTGCTTGGAATGGTCATGTGGGGTTCAGTCTTAGAGAAAATTGATTCAAGTTGTAAAAGTTGAGAGTCAAGTTCAAGTGAGAGGTCAAGGTCAAGTGAATGAGTCTAAAAGATTTGTGAAAAGGAGTCTTGAAATGTAAATGTGTAAACTCATTAATCTCAAGAAGAGTCAAAATGAGTGCTAGTTAAAGTGAAAGTCTATTTGTTAAGCTAGTCAAAAGTTGAGTCCAAATCAAATGTTAAGTGATGTAAAATCATGAAAAGTGGTGTGTCAATTAAATTTGTCAATCCATTGTCATAGGTTGTCTTGTGGGATCTTGATCAACTCCAACAAGAAACATATACACAAAGAATATTGAAAAGAAAAACAAGATACAAGAAGCAATGTAAAACAATAAAAGACAGTGACAAAAGACAAAAAAAATGGATGGTGCAAGACAAGGAAGAAAGAATCTAGTTGGAAGACGTAAAGAACAAAGAAGATTCCAAATGAAGTTATGTAATGCTTAATGATGATATGTAAATGGGCATATGCAATGAGCTTGTAATTTGTTGGGAATTTAGTAAAGAATGTGGAATTTTTGTACCTGAGATTAAACGATGCATATATGTTGTAGGGGGTGCATG